>APFE031420771.1:14095-94293 GCA_000404065.3 Pinus taeda | reverse complement strand
GTGTATAAATATAAGAGGACTTTTCCTCATTTGGACTCACTCATCTCATCACATCTCTCTCTCTCTCTACTGCGCAGAAATGAGTCTCTTCTCTACTGTGCAGAAATGAGTCTCTCTCTCACACATGTGAAGCCGGAAGCTGTTGAACCTGAAGCTGCAATTGCAGACCCACAGATTGACTTGCATGGCCTAGAATATCTCCTCTTTGGAATTGTGCTGTAGGTTAATCTGAACCTTCTTTGAAAGCCGCAACTTTTGGTGGTGGAATGAAGTCAATCCGACGAATGGTTTGCAAGATATCGACTGCCCTAGTTTGAAGCCGGAAACTGCTGAAACTGAAGCTGCAACTGCAGAAGTAAATATTGACATGCGTGGACTAGAATATCTCCTCATTTGAACTGTGTTGTAGGTTCATCTGAATCTCCTCTGGAAGCCGCAACTTTTGGTGGTGGAATGAAGTCAATCCGATGGTCAGTTTGTGAGATATCGTCTACCCTAGTTTGATAATGAAGCCACTAATGCTGATGCTGCTGATCTAGGGTTTGCTACTGCTGATATGAATCAGATTTATTGTACTATTTCTCTCTAATTTTGAAGATAAAAGAAAGATTTGAATCAAAGGGTTTTCCCCACACATTGTGGGTTTGTCTCCCCTCGCTAGCCGCCACATCTTGTGTCTCTTGTCTTGGCTTGTTTCTGTCGATCGTTTAATGTTCTATCTGCACTTTACTTTATGTACATGTGATTGCTAATCTGTGGAATATAATAAGAAAAAGAAGTAAACTGCTATAAGCATAGAACATACCATAACTTAACATTACCACTATTATTAACAAATGATATACATTTATAGTACATGGTGTGACCATTGGGTTCCACATCCCAAGGTCTCTTGGACTTCCTTAGTCTATTTGGCTTCCACACCAACCCTTAGAGGATTAAGTGTCCAACAGTAACAATGCGGATTATTTTCTCCATACATTCAAATACAAAAAAGTTTGTCTTTCAATGTTTATGGTTCTGCATGAAGTATTTGTGCTTTAACAGAATGTGGTAGAAAAATCTCATCAAGTGACTCTTTCCTCCACTTTCACAATGTATTCACATGCTGTTTGGAAATGTATTCAGATTCTGTTTTCACAAATTCACAGATTGTGCTCAGCCCATGCACTTTTATTGGATTCATTGTTTAAATGCCCATAATCTCTTTTCTTCATCACATGTTAGTGGTGACTAGTTTACTCTCTGCTGTGCCTATGATTCAGTGTTTTCCTTAATTCTTCCACCTTCCACCCATCAAGTTTTGTGCTATGCCCAATGGAATAGACCTCTGATCTCGGAGATTTTTGGACCTTAATTGTAGTGTCCTGCCATCTTTATCCTCACCCTATTTATCATCTCTTTAACACTCTAAATATGGCCACTGAGCTTAATGAATTGGCTGACGGTGAGCAGCCAGTTTTCTTGAATCTGGCGAGGGAGCCCCCTCTGATCCAAGGGCTAGCATGAGGTAAAAAGTAGGTTTGCAGATGCCTTTTTTGCATGTGGAGAAATCGCGCATGGAGCAGCTCTCAAGTGTATATACTATATAGTCTTGCTCAGGATTGGACCACGAGACCTATGGGACCAAACCTCCCCACCTAACCATTGGACCACATACTTGAGACTAGGTTTGCAGATTCCTTGGCATAGTTCCTAGACAGCTAGGAACAATCTCAAGGAAACAAGAAGTTGGATCACCTATGGCTTTATCCATAATGTTAGAGGAAATAGGCTGAACTTATACTAGTTAGAGAGCTTGGTTTATGTTCATTACAACTTGCGACCTGGCAACATTGCCTTTGCCTGTAAAAGAGATAGAGGGATTTGATCATTCCATAGTATTATTTATCATTAGAATCTAGATCACTCATGGTGATGAATCATGCCTTTGCCTGTAAAAGGGATAGAGGGATTTGATGATTCCATAGTATATATATCATTAGATTCTAGATCACTCATGGTGATGAATCATGAGAGACATATCGATGTGATTTCTTTTCAGCGTGTGCAGTACTGATGTATGGTTTATCACTTGACATCTTGTACAGTTTATATATCATTTTTTTTTCATATTTATGTCGCGATGTGTTTAATTGATGCTGTTGTTACTTTAGATGTTTAAAAAAATGAAAAGGAGTATTTTTGGTATTTTTTGAAGTTTGCCGATAACTTATATTCTAGAGCCTTGGCAATATATCTCTGACTCATTTGACCATTGATCATAACACCTCTAAATATTTGACTAGGACTTAGGACTATGTAAAAAAAAGTATTATTCCAGAATTATGTATGTCGATTTTCAATTAGGCATCAGAGCTGTTTCAAGCTGTAGGACTTGTCTTTGATATCTTTCTGTTCATTAGTTACATGTAACAGAATCCATGGCTATGATTTGTAGAGAAATAGACACAATATTCTTTCCTTTGCATCGCATTTACCTCGATCAGGTGTCAAGTCTAAGGTTTGATTATCCTGTTTAACAGTATTGATGTCTGATAGCTGATCTTCAGACAGGATAGGCTTTCATTTTTTATTTGATCTGTGTGCAGTTTGTGCATTCTGCTGCGCTGGGGAGCCATGGATGCAGAGGCCTATCCAGAAGCATCAAAGCAAGTATTGGAGCTTATCTGGGAGGCAACATCTTTACGAGGCACAGAATATTCAGATTTATGGGTGAAGGCACGCATTTCTGCTATTCAAGCTTTGACCTACTATGAGGTTAGATATTTTATCCTATTAGGTTCTTTTTCATGAAGCCTTCCAATTTCATTATCTAATTACTGCATGAAGCAATTATTTTTATGGAAGTCTGAAACAATCAATAACTTGCTGCAGAAACCAATTTGAGCATCATGTTAACTGTAACAAAATTGTGCAGCTGAATACAATATATTTCCTTTCTTAACATATCTGCAATTTGAACTAGCTTTTAGTTTTCCCTTTGAGGCATCCGATGTCTTCAATGTTGCAGATGAAAATGATACATGCACTGCATCTTGCTAATATCATTACACTCTTTTTTATCCTTCTTTTACAGGTTGGGTATATTAAGCAAACTATATCACTGTTTCCTGGGAAGCAGGTAGATTTGCTTATTTCTGAGCATTGTCCTGAAGTCCAGCAGGCCACAGAGGCGCTCATTGTAAAGTTCTTGGCATATGAGCATAGGTTAGTTTTTTATTTTTTTCTTTTCTACTAGTGGAAGCATCACATATGCTAAATTCAGCTCATTTTAGAGTTGGAGTAGATTATTGAAAGATTTTAAAAATGGACTCCTGGATGTATGAATTTCAGAACATGGCGTAGGCTGAGGAAAACAGAGAGAATTGGTATGAACAAAGTTGAGAAGCTAATGCATGCTCTTCCTCGGGTATTATTTTCTTCAGGTAGTTCAATCTTAATTTATTGATAGACATTGCTGGACTATTTAGTGATTTCTTATAATGATCTAATGCATTCTGGTGGTTTGCTAATAGCATAAGCTGTTATTTCTTACATGGAAGTTCTATATATTGGTCATTGTGGAAGTGAAGGTGCAAAATAGAATAAATGTTTTTGTTGACAAAGTTTCTCCAGGTATTTGGTGTCTAGAGATTCACCAAAATATTTAAATTTATTTGGGACTGATATGCGGTTTCAAACCTGCTCTAAAGTTCAAAAATCATTCTTTTCAAAATTCAGGGTTTCAGTCATAAACTTTGCATTGTATCTTTTCGTATACATTTTGCATCACATACATTGTTGAGAAATGAATGCTAGTAGAATTAGGGTTTGATTTATCTTTTTTGATAATTACTTGTGAATTATTCTGGCTTCTTTTACTTATTTATTATATTTTTTTTCATCAAGCAATTACCAAATTATGTGTGTATATAGATCACAAGAACAAGAGACACATGATGTAGGCACTCTGCGAGGGAAAAACCCCTATCTAGTAGAAAACCCAATCAAACTTCTTTCTCTAGTAGTTAAGACAAGATAATCCAAGACTCTTCAACCTAGACACATTCTTCCCCCAACCACCAAGTCAGCCCATCCTTCCAGTAACTTCAATCTAGATCTTCGACCTTGTAGTAGTAACACTTCAACCCAACAAATCCATAAATTCGACCTTCCCAATGTTGAAAATTGTAACTAGGTTTGGTCTTCATAATGACATGCATAATTATGATTTTATGTAATTGATGTGAAGAAAAATAAAATTAGTTTTGTAATGCTTGAATCATGGGTTTCATGATCAAAGAATTTTATTTTTAGTTAAGGCCCCTGTTACTGCTCAAACTAGCCGCGGGCATAAAAGGGACTCCTAAAGGGAAACTGCTAGATCAAAGGGATACGATGGAGGCTTAGCCCACTGTCACCTCAGCTAAGACTCCCTACTCTTTACGGACTTTCATTGATCGGAGGAGACCTGGTATATAGAAAGTCACCTGTGAAGGATGAATCAACCAAAGGATGTGAAGGGACCTTTTTAATCCTTTAACTAGAAGGGGTTTAAGAATAAAGCTTTCTTTCTTGTTAAGCGAGGTACACATATTTCTACGATAAGGAGGTGAGGATTTGAGGGTTAGGTTAGAGGAATATCCCTTATGAAGGGATTTCCCAATCCTGAAATCCTTATTGGACTTGATTTCCCAAATGGTTGTTGAAGATTTGACTTTTCAAAGGTGTGGGACCACACAGGACCAAGTGGACCTAGCCTAGGTTAACGAGGAAGAATCTAGCAACCAACGATGTTCTTAACCCAGACGAGGAGGGGGAAAGGATCAAAGCAAGTATTTTCACTTAAAGGTGTCAAATTGATCCTATGAGGCACTAGCCTTGGGAACACTAAGGCAAAGTTTGATCTCTGAGCTAGGGCTTGGGTTATGTCACAACTCCACTGTCAGAATGGCTTCAAAGTTGGAGGCATTTAGGACACACCAACGCAGAAGAGGCTAGGAGATCAAACTTTTTCTTGGGCAATTTTGTTAGGAAAATGATGCCCTAGGTGACCCAACTTGGCTAGACCTAGAAGAGAGAGAGAAAGGTGAAGAAAATTATTCATTGAGTGACCACCTATTGGAGGATCAATGCCTTAATCTTTGGGGAGAATGGAGTCTAGGAGAATGATGAAAAAAAACCTTGTATTTCAGTCAAGAAGGCCTTAAGGACTTCTTCGTTTAACCTTTAGGGAAAGAAGAAGAGACCTCAAAGCTTTTATACTTCGCTTGGAAAAGGAGATGGCTTATCAGATAAATTCCCTGATGGAATTATCCCTAGGAGATTTCATTCACATACATGGGCCAAATATTGAGAGATGTTATATAAAAACAATAATTCCACAAGTTTGCAATTATGAAATGCAACAATTAACCTTATTATAGTGAAAGTCCCATTCAATGCATATGACAAAAGTAAAACAAGAATAGCATTAAAAGTGTGTACTTACATGTAATAGAGCATATTCAACCATCAACAATTTGACAATAAAGAAGCTCCAAGATAAAAATATTCCAATCCAAACATCAAAATCCATTCATGCTCCAATTCTTCATCCGAGAAAAGCTGCGAAATTCTCTAAAGAGGAGAGATCCAATGAAAGTGATGATGAGAAAATGAACTCATCTCACTTGTATTTATACACTAATGAGGAGTTCAAATTAGTCTCTTAGGCCTACGTAAGCCCCAAAAATAGAATAATGTGCTAATAACCTAACTTTAGTGATAAGCCCACCAAACTAGCTCACAAATGAAATAATAAGCCTCGTAAGAGGTCAAATGATAAATAATACATGCCATAGGGCCCTCCAAGAGGCTTGATGAGGTCCATAAGTGCTATATTGAAGAATAGGACCCTCAAAAGTGATGGACAAGGAGTTGGCCCCTTGTTCTCCAAACAATAAACCTGTGGTGCTCCTAGTGGGTGTGGGGGCACAATAATAACCTCATGGGTCTCCAAATGAGTCTAAGATGCTGTAGATCATCTATAAGGGATCAGATGATGGTGTAGGTGATGCCACATCATCCTACAAGTCCTGTATCAGCTGCCATGTGCATGGTGTATCTGTGGGGCTAGCTGGGAAAAGGTGAACCAAGTGCATCTTCCTCATCCAATAGATGAATCTTAAGCAATCTTTGAACATCCTCGGGTATCCATGGAGTGTCTTCTACTTTTGTGGAGGCCCATGGCTCTCAAAACACACCCTACATGTGCCAATGTAGCACTCTAGAAGGTAAGGACCCTGTATAGGGAGACCAAACCCAAGATGGAAACGATCTACAGTCTTGCATAAGATCCAATGCATCCCCTAGCCTTCCAGTACAACAAGTCATCAAAGAAATTGGGTAAAAGAGTGTACAAACCATGGACCACTGGTGGGGACTTCATAATGGCGTGCCCTTCCATAATGGGCTTTGGGATGTGCTAATGTTTCCAAACTCCAAATGGGATTAACCATGTATCTTATTAGGTGGTTTCTTCTTCTAAAGGGGAAAATGTGTCCAAGGTACATCTTTTAAACGATGGTGGTATTTGATAGAGAGGTGAATGGAGTAGGGATGAGAAGGGACGACCTTGGGCCACATGCTAGGGTACAAGCGTAGCTAATAAAAGGGAAGCCCACACTTGGGTATATAATATATAGGAGGGACCAATCGTAGTACATGAGGTGCCCTGGCCTTGAATTTTCCACCCTTCTTTATGTGCCCTTTGCCTTTTATGATTTTTCTTTAGTTAACTACTTGAGGCTCAAGGGGTAAGAGCTTGATGTGTGAGATGTAGCAGTGGACACCCCCTTTTAAGGTAGGGCAATTCATTGCCCATCAGGGGTTCCTATATGCTGAAGGAGGCTCATAGAACCTGTAAGAACTAGGGTGATGGCCATGATGATGGGGTCGAGCTCATGTATTGGCTTTTGACCACGTGCTAAATGTGTTTGTCTTGGCCATATTTTGCTTTTTGTGGTACATTTTCCTGTTGAATGTGGCCAATTATGCTTTTACCCAATGTTGCACTAATCGTTATTGGGATATTATTGGCGCGGGGAAAAAATCGGAAAAAATCGTAAAAATCGGGAAAAAAACGGTAAAAATCGGGAAAAAATCGTAACATACAAAAATATTCATTTTCTTGCAAATTTTTTTAATATCTAAAGCATCTACAACATTAAATAAATACATTGACACATAAATATGATAAAAGAACTAATATATAAGATGTTTGATATCATTTCTAGTGCCACATCACACATAACAGTGAATCATGTCCTGATTAATAAGTCCTGACTCATGACTCCCAACTCAACCTCAAAATATCAACAAAAAATATAATAATTTATCTCATATCATGAGTCATAATGTCATATACAATGAAATGAACCAAATAACTAAAGTCTAATACTATTGATTTCCTTTGCCCCTCTAGATGTAGATGTCGATGGAGTTGGCAGTAGACTCTGCTGTGCTCTAGAAGCTGAAGAACTAGGAGCTGCAGGAGGTAGACCACGTCCTCTACTGGTGACAGGGGTAGCTTGGGTCACCTCCTCCTCATAATATATATATATATATAGTATTTATTTTTTTCACTATTTTTCCCCAAAAATCGCGATTTTAATGAAAAAATTGGCCAAAAAAAAACTCGATTTTATCACTCGATTTTATCGTTTTTTTGAAAAAATCGCAATAAAACAATTTTATCACGATTTTTTGGCGATTAGTGCAACACTGCTTTTACCTTTCTTTTTAGCGCATCAACCTTTGGGGCATCATTCCAAGCTTGACCCAACATGTGGGCAAGGGGAAGGGGAGAGCTAACCTTATGTGGACCTAGTGGAGGAATGTGGACCCAGGTGGGAGAAATGATGAATGGGGTAATAATGAGTGGAATGGGGTAATATATGCGGATGAGGGAGCGGGACCACGCGACCAAAATCAAGGTTTCCTGTGAAATACCATCCCTAAAGCCAAATGCTCAGTAAAAGAGATCACATGAGGATTAGAATCGAAGGTTAACATCTAAAAGGGGTCTAAGGGACAAGCGCACAAACCTATCCCACTCTTTTTGTTGAATCCTCCCATTAATTCATGCCCAGAAGTGTCCATGATAAACAAACTACAATACTCAATTACCAAATGACAAGGCATACCTTTAGGTTCAGGAGGCCCACCTTCAAACATACGATCGTGGTAGATGGGTGAGGGACTACATTGCTGGCTCTGGTGGCAGAGAAAAGAAGAAAAGGGTCATCTAGCACAAAGCTCATCATATATCAGTCTAAAGGGAACATTTGCTAGATGAGGATACTCAAGATCCTCTATTGGTATCCTCATCGGAAGGTTCGCCAATCAAAAGGAAGCAAGGGCTTCATCAAGAATTCCAACTTGTGGAATTCATGGGATGATGGGATGGTGAAGAAAGAAATGAAGTAGATCAAGGGATTGCAGTTCTTCCAATCAAGGAAGCTGCTGAAAGGATGTATACCTCCTCCTCTATCACCCTGTTCGAGAATGTTGTCTTGACGTACATTTGGTGAATCTGCCATCCCATCTATGATGTTAGAGATATAACTGACCGGATGGAAGTATATCTGGGAACTAAGGCAAAGGTCTCCTCATAATTTATGCCTTCCTTCTATGCATACCCCTTTGCCACGAACCTAACCTCGTACTTCTCTACGTTGTCGTCTACATCGTACTTGATATTATAGATCCACCAAGAACCCACAATTGACCTATCCACAATTCTTGGCAGCACCTCATAAACATTGTTTGTCATGATGTAGCTATACTCCTCCACTGTGGCATCTTACCACACCTGATGCTATTGAGCCTCTTGATAGTTGTAAGGCTCAACAACCTGTGCCACTAAAGCTTGGTACCTGTTTGGCTCTCTGCATTCTCTCTAGCTCATCATTGGAGCTCCAATAAACCTCTTTGCTCCCTTAGTGCAGTGTTACTTGGGAGCGGGAGCGAAAACGGGTGCGGGAGCGACATTTTCTAAAGCTCCCTGTTTGGGAGCGAATCCCAGAGCGTTTTTTTATATAATATATATATGTTTTTTTATTTTTATATTTTGATACATATATGTCAACAAAAACATGTAGAATTATGAATTAGATATAAAAAACATAAAAAAACATAGATTGAACCATATAACAACAATCATCCATAAGTTATAATCTTCATCAACCACGTGTAATATAGTAACATACAACATATTGAGTCTCATGATTCAACAATCTTAATGTTTCAAGCTTTCAAATTTCAATATATAACATTTATCATCATTGATCACCAAAGTTGTACTTGTAAGCTAAGTGTAACCATTACAACAAATAATATCTAACATGAAATGAAATGTTATAAAATGAAATGAAACAACTTTTAACTTTCATGAAGCATCATATTCATAAATTCATTACTAATGAGTTATAATTTCCAACTTCAAACTTAAATTGTCATATATTGTTTAAAAAATTATCATAATAAATATGAAAGAGTCAATAGTTATAAAAACTACTAGAAACTAGAAAAGACAAGTAAATCTATTATCTATTGCTTATGCTTGGGCCTCTTTCCACCACGAGAAATGTCTAATTTTTTAGTCTTGTTGGAAAATCAGGATCTTTGTCATTAATATCACCCTCTAAGCATTAATATCCATAAGTATCTTTGTCATTACCTCTCTATCTGTATAGGGATCTTTGTCATTAATATCACCTTCTAAGCATTAGCATAAGATAGAAAAAGCATAGCATGTCAAGTCAAGATTTTGTTTGAGTGATGCGTATATTTTTGGGAGGGTCATGATAGAGGAGTTCGACAACCAATGTCATTAACATCAAGGTAAATAGAGGGATTGGTGCTCTTGATTAAATACGAGTTCCATACCCTAATACATGACAAAATTCAATGGAAACATTGCAATCCTGAAATCCTGAGAAACTAATAAGTTTGCTGGATTTTGAATGAAATCTAAAATTATACTTTCTCCATATGATAACCAATGAGGTTGGAACCACTCTCAAACATCCTGAGTCATCTCATGGTAATGTTAAAAATTTAAGTAAAAGGATGAAAATGAAGATTAAGGAGAATGTCACTTTTACTAGGGCCATATGCTTGATCATTACGCTGCCCCACTCAAAACTTATTTGTTTCTTTGAAAAAAATTACATTTGGAACATTACTATAACAAAAAAAATTGCAGAAAAGGCTAAACGCTCCCATAAAGGCAGGGAGCATTTTTTTTTTTTAGGGAGCGCACTCTCGACCCGCTCCCGAGTCGCTCCCACTTGGAGCGCGGATTGGGAGCGGGATCGGGCTGGGGGGGGCGCTGAAGGAGTGAAAAAGTTCTGAAGGAGAAATTTATTGCAGCGAGTTGAAGGAGTGATTTTTGGGTAAAGATGGGCATGGAAATTGAGGAATAGAAGACAACAGAAGGTACAGTACAAACATCATTTAATGTTGTAAGTTGTTATGTCGTTCGAGAGAAGTTTTTGATTTTTTTTGAAAAGATCTTGTACAGTTCGTACAGCGGTACAAAAATCCGTACAGTACATATATTCAACATCAAGTGGGCACGAAAATCAAGGCAAAGTGGGCACGATTTTCAAGGAGTTTTGGGTTGAAGAGATACATTGTATTTTGTTGTTTTGTTTTGTCTGTAAATATATTTTCCTGAACTTGAAAGATAAATAAATTTGAAGCTAACAGGTTTTCCCCGGAGAAGATTGAAGGGGTTTTCCCTGGGTCTATCTTGACCAAAAATTTGTGTGTATTTTTATGTGTGTTGCTGGCTTATTTATGTCCATATTTATTTTCAGGCAACATATTCATTATGGCATGTCCCTTCAATTCGTTATGACATGTCCCTTCAATAACACCCCAATAGGTTTGATTGCTCCTTTAACTCGGTCCTCTTGCAAGAAGAAACCAACCTTAGACTATCCCAAACCATGCCACTTTCACGCTGACAACTAGCTACGATTAGGGCATATTAGGGCATCTCTAAACAACATATTAGAGTTCCCTTTTAGGCTGTGGATTTGGACCTCTTTGAACAGTGAATTTACTCTTCACTTGACAGTGAGTAGTAACACTGAGATGAAGCCACCTTTAACTGTGTGTGACAACATCTATTTGACTGTGGCTAGCTATAGCTAGGAGCATCTCTTGAATGGTAGATCATGGCTTCCTTATTACTGCATATAGGGCTTCTAAAGTGCCTTCACAACTGCGTCTAAAGCTTCCTTTAGACCTGTGGCTGAGAGCCTTCTAGGACAACATATTAGTGTCACTACTAGACCTGCGTTTAGGGCTTTAGAACAACGACATAGGACACTTGTTTGGACTGCGGCTAGGGCTTGTTAAGGCCTCCTCTAAACAGCTATAAGGATCCTCTTCTTGCTACATAGAAACCCTCATTAACTCCGGTCTAAGTGTCTTCTTCCTCTGCGGCTATATGACTCCTTTAGGATAGCGTTAAGATCTCTTTTCCATGACAAGTTAAGGTCTTTTCCTCCAAGACTGCATTAAGGTCTTCTCCTCCAAGATTGTGTTAAGGTCCTCTCCTCCAAGACTGCATTAAGGTCTTCTCCTCCAAGACAACGATAAGCCTTGCTACATTATAGAAGCCTCTTTAAAGTCTCTCTTCCATGACTGCGTCTAGGCCTAGGGCATCTCCTTTAGGGCAGTGTATAAACCTTATCTTCTAGGCCTCTCTTTCCACTAAAACCCAAACGAGTGGAGAGAGAGATCACAAGAGATGAGGTGACCAAATGACTTGAAGGCCACCTCTATTTATAATAGAACTTTGAGGACAAGTGGGGGTAATTTGGTTGCTGGTCGACCTTGACGAATTGTCAAATAACACAAATAAATTCATACCTCCATGAATACATGTTGGAATCGGATGATCTTTAGATCAATCCTACACCTTTCAACGAGAGGAATTCAAGAAAAATATCAACTGCTATAAATAAGAAGACACACATGGAGTTTGGCCCTAGTTGCCAATTTTAACAAGAGAGTAGTGGTCTGTTGTCTTTATAGTTCTTGCACCCTCATAGTCTTTATTGTACTTGCAACCTCATATATATAATAAAGGCTGATTTTGAGATTTGGATATATAATAAAGGTTGATTTTGGATATTCTGATATTGCTATTTTCATTATGTGATCATTCACGAGTAAATGTGATGTAAATTTAATCTTAATGTTCAAACTTTAAATGTAATAAATTATAATGTATCATGTATGCTTTATGATTGCACATAACATTTCTTAAATGTCCTAAATTCTAATATATATATGTATGTATATAATTGCGTTTCCCCGTTTCCAAAATTTGGGGGGGTCATGTTTCGTACCCATGCCCGTTTCGGAAACTTGTACCCATTTCCCCGTTTTGTGCAACTTGGCCTAGGTATAATTTTCGTGTGCTTTTCTCGTCCCGCCCTATGCAAATGTGCAATTGCAAACCTTGTTGCAAATCTTTTGCACCCACATCTACTCAGCAAATCAATTGATCTGCTCACTTGAACTACTTCTTAGCTCCCACACTACTTGCAAACTATGCTCTGAGGCACTTCACACTTTTCCTCGGAATTGGATTTGGAAATCGAACTTCTCGCCTTTACAATTCACACCCTTGGCTTGGTCTATGCAAATCTGGAATTATTGTGCTTAGATCTCTCTCTGAAACTGCACAATCTTGCTTCCTTCATTTATGACCCTATTGTCTAATCAATAACACTATGATACCATGTGAAATTTCCTCGAATGCACCAACTGGATATTATTCTCCTGACGAAATACATGTTATTTGTTTACGAAAATAATGAATAAATCATTGATGCATTCTTCCCAATAAAAATGTGTGTGAAAGTAAATAAAGTC
The DNA here is from genome assembly GCA_000404065.3 of Pinus taeda. Lineage (NCBI taxonomy): Eukaryota > Viridiplantae > Streptophyta > Pinopsida > Pinales > Pinaceae > Pinus > Pinus taeda. The sequence continues at coordinate 81,372 of APFE031420771.1, read as the reverse complement.
AGGAATTGAGAAATAGATGCACACACATAAAAAATTGACACAATTATTTTGGACTAAAAGTCCCCGGAAAAATCTGAAGGGAAAACTGGTGCAGGAGATGAGGGTATATTTTATTATTCTTCAACAAAATTAGAGAGTACAGTAATCTACTTTCCAAATATTAGCAAAGCTCCGAAATTTTTTATCCACTACCCCAACTAGGAGATCGACTTGGAAACTCATTGTTTCCTCTACAAAACCCAACTCGTCCTCCTCCACTAATTCACACTCCCTTTGGCTCTGTGCATTGCTCGTTGAAAATGTGCACTTGCTGACTAGATCTCGAGTTCACTAATCCTCCACTCCTTTGGTGATCCTGCATTTGCACTAGACAAGCTCATTCTTCCTTTCGGAATTGACTCCTGACAAAGATCTATGCATTGGAGAATTCTTACCAACTAGTAAGAGCAATTGAATTCGGCCCTCACTCTGACTCTGGAAGTCTTTGTGGAAGTCTTCCTTGGAAATCCTCTCTTCGGCTTTTATTGAACCCTCTCACTGATGTTCTCTTAGCTTGAACTCTTCCCTTGCTTAATATTGTGCATGGGGAAATTCACACTACCTTGCTCCCTTGCTAATTTGATGTGTCTATTTCCATCCCATCGACATGCTCTTATAATCTCTCGCCGGAGCATCAACGACAAAGATCTAATCGTGATCGATGGCTAAGATTAATTTGACTCCATCAATACACTTTTCTGGAAGTCTCTAGAACAAAAGTCGATTTCCTCAATTAATACCCAATAATTAATCAACTTTCCTATGTTAGACTTAGAAACCTTTTAATTATTGATCAATTAATTTAATTGAGGGGTTTCTAAGTGTTTTCTCTCGAAACCTTTTTTAGGTTTTGGAGATCTCGTGTTCCTTAGCCTCTTAGACACAAATCGAGACTAGAACACATGTTTGTTGCTACCCAAATCCATAAACTAACAATAGGTGTACCAATGCCTTGTAGACTCCAGTGGTCATGTGGACCCAGATAAGGAAGATGATGAAATGGGTCTTGTAATGTGCTGAGGGGAGTGAAAAATGTGAAATGGAAAAATGAGACCGCAGTACCAAAATCATGGTTTCTCAATTAGTGCCCCTCTTGAAATCATAGGCCAATAGGAGAGATCCCATGGTACTTGGATTCAGGATTAACCCTTCCATTTAAGGTGAGGGAACGAAACTATAGTGAAAACCCTTCCTTCTTCCAAGTGACCCAATAATCCATGCCCAAAGTGCCCAAGGGAAAACAAGCATAAGCACTCACAATGAAAAACATACCTTTAGGATTGGATTGCCCACATTTAAACATATGCTCTCGATAGATGGGCAAGGGGACATACGACTAGCTTGAGGAGCGGAGATCAAATGACACAATATACCAGCTACACTGGTTGCTGTCAAGGGCTGCTAGTTGCCGGCTGCCGGTTGAAGACATCTAGGAGATAATTTCTCTGATGTGGTCAACCACTTTTAGTGGGTAACAAGAACAAAACCATGATCAAAGCCCTTCCTTCTTCCAAGTCACTCAGTGATCCATGCCCAAAATGCCCAAGAAAAACAAGCATAAGCACCTGATTGCACAATGAAAAACATACCTTTCGGTTGGATTGCCCGCCTTCTAATATACGTTCCCGACAGATGAGCAAGCAGACATGTGACTGATGTAGGGAGCAAAGATCAAATGGTTCAATATATTAGCTACATCGGTGGCTCAGAGGCTGCTAGCTACCGGTTTAAGAGATATCTAGGAGAAAGTTTCTTCTATGAGTCACACACTTTTAGTGGGTAACAGGTACCATTTTGATATATTCACCCTTACATGGTATAACAGTGAGCAGACTTTGCATATTTTTGCCTTAAATTGTTTTCTATGCTGAAAATATTTTTTTCATTAAAAATTTATTATTTTATGTATTTTTTTTAAAATGGTTCATTGAATATGGTTCGATTTGGTTCAAAACCTAATTTGATAGGTGGCCAGTTTGAAGACTGATTCTGGCTTTTAAAACTATGATATATATAATATATATATATATATATATATATATATATATATATATATATAATATAATATATATATATATATATTGTTAATTTGGGGTAACATCAGATGTGCTCTAGCCACGAAATTTTGTGGAGAGGTTGGGGCACATGAGATTTCCAATACCCAGAAAGGGTTTGGGCAGATTCTAAACAGTTCAGGAGATATTAAAATAATTAATATTATTAATGGAGTCCCTAAGTTTAAACTTAGGGAAATTAAAATATTAATGTGAATTAATATGAAACTGTGTTAGAATGATGCAAAAGACACGGTTCAAGCCAGATCTAATCTTAGCAGTTGATTAGGGACTTAATCTCGGTCGTTGATATGTCAACGAGAAAAGTATAAGAGGGGGCTTAAGGGTCACTTGGAGTGGACACGAGAGTGATTAGTCATTCTATTCTCTAGAGCGGGGTTTGCTAAGAGAGATAGAATCAGTGATCGAAGTTACAACTGAGGGACATTGAGTACAGAGAGACAGAGAGGCAGAGATAGTGCTGGTAGAGCAGCGCAGGAGCTAGAGAGAGTGATGTAGTAGCAGCCAGGGCTCACGCAGGGCCACACAGAGGTAGCCGGGAGCTGCGCAGAGCTGCACAGAGGCCAACATTGTTGACGCAAAGGGCCAGAAGGCTGACGCAAGGTCTCCTAAGGCTAACGCAAACCCATTCAAGGTGACGCAGGGCTAGCGCTGGGCAGAGAGGGGCTGACGCAGTCTAGAAAGGCGAATGTTGGTGTTTTTGGGGGAGATTGGAGCTGAGGAGCTGCCTGAAGGATTATCCGAGGTTTCAGCCAGGAAATTTGTCTCAAACTGAGAGGTATTACTGCCAAGGAAATTCTTTGTTGGGTAGGCCGGTTTTGGCACCTAGATTGTACTCTGATATTGCTTAATAAGAAAACCCTCAGATAGCTGCACCGGTTTTCCCACGTTGGGTTTTTCCGGGGATACTGGTCCAAAAATAACGGTGTCATTTGGTGTGATTGTTTCTGTTTCCTTCAGTTATTGATCTGTAATACGTTGAGCATGCACTAGTGTTTATTTTCAGTGTTTATATTGTAAATAACTTGTTAAGTAACAGAACAAGTAGGTAGGAATACATCAGATAAAGTGCATGGAGGGTTTCTAACTGGTAGACTTAGAAACTTCAACATATATATATATATATATATATATATAGAGAGAGAGAGAGAGAGAGAGAGAGATACTGTAATTAATAAATATAACTAATGCAACGGTCCATGAGATCTATCCTGGGTGGCTTATTGAGGAGCTGTTATCCTCCCCACCAATCCCACTAAGTACATTTTTAGGCTGAAGTAGGTAGGTAACCTGTTTGTATTTATAGGGACGTTTCAGCCTAATTTTAGTCAGGAGTTAATGATATATGTAATTTGTGGGCTGTTGTTTATGTCCTAGGGGATATAATGGCAGCCAATTCAGTTTGATACTGAGCCTAGCCTAGGCCACTCTATCCAGTAACCAGTTGCCAATCCCCTTGTCTATTTTTTTTGGTATATTATTATGTTACAGCATCAACAATCACTGCTGTAAAATGTGTCCTTGGTTTTCCCCATCATCAACTCTCTTTCAATGTTTACATGAAGATCTCAATACCCTGCTTTGATGGATATCATATCTCAATGGGAATCAACTGGATGCATGGATCTAGATGATCAAGGCCTATTTCAAGACACATACCAACATGACCAATTTGTAGAAGATAATGTTGTTAGAAGTGTGCATGGAGGGGCAGGCTCTCAATTGGTGACAGTCTAACACTCAAATGCTCGGTTCCACAAATGAATGGTCAGTTAATTAATGGACACCTTCAAATTTATGATTCGGAAGATTGTAAAATCATATTTGTAGGAAGTATTAGTTGTCCATCTTTGTACTGACAAATTTTGACAAATTCCTGTTTGTTGGGAATTGGCAGTGTGTACGTCTTTGTCGTCATAACCAACCATTGTTTGTGTAGTGACCCACATTCATTTGACATTTCCATCTATGCATGATATTTATTGTCTTGGTCCCTATATGCTCTATATATTCTCTTCATTGTAGTTGTCATCTATATGATGCCTTCTTAATTTCAAGCCTAACAAAATATCAAAATGACATATGTTTTGTTTAGGAATTTTTGCTACATTGATAAGGTTATCTAGGTGTCATGAACGAAAAAAGACTAACTTTTTATAGCATCCTTGCTACTACAAATCTGATCAAGTCCAAATTACAACCATTTTTTTAAACGCATCCAGGACACCAGCTCAGATAAACAAATATGATTCAATATAAGGTCAAGCTCTTCAATAATTTTTCTCTTGGAGTTTTAGTTGGTCATCCTTATTCTGCATTGAATTTATATATACTGACTTTATCTCCTCCACATGGACTGAATATCTTGAAACCTCTCCCAGGTGTTACTATTCTTTGTCGCAAATTCTCGTCCCTTACATTCGATCTCTATATTAGGATACAGTCTTGGTACTATTCTTGGTCAGTAATCACCTATTATATCAGAAAAATTGGTGCGACCCTCTCAAATGGTTGACCACATAGTGTCCAGAGTACCATAAGGGTGTCACCACCTAACCTTATAAATCATAAGATTGCTAGAGTCTAAAAGTAATCTATACATCAACCTAGCCAGTGATGGTCCAAAATATGGTGTAGCCAATTTTAAAATACAAAATTATTTTAGAATCCAAATTTGTAGTTGTATTAATTTTGAAACTCTGGGGTATTTACATGTGAGCTTACATGCTAGAATATCTGATAACTCATTTGAGGTGACATTTTGCATACTTTAATTTTGTTGTTTCTTTCGCAGAAAGAAAGCATGCTGTTGCAGACATTCCTGGTGCCACTTTACTGAGTTTGACATTCTCTACTCCTCCAAAAGCAACGTCAAAGAAAGTCTCGTCAAAGGTGCAGTGACAGTTTCCTTATACAGTTCGTATTTAATATTGATAATTTAGTATCCTTCTTAAGGGCATAGGTAAATTATAAATCAGGTTGGGTTGTAGAAGCAGATTGTGATACATAGAGTATGTTTATTTCCATCAGCGGCTTATTTGTAATGGTAAAATTTGTTTAATAATCTTATAATATTACAGGATTTGCGGGAATGGCTGGCTAAGCATCAGAATGCTTTGCTGGAAATTGCAGGAGGCATCCAGTTGTCAAGAAATATATGTGTTGCTTTATTGTCATTGCAGTCATGGATTCCTTTTATGCACCGCTGGCTTAGAGCAAAAATGACCGCTTTTGAAGTAGAAGGCATGTCTGATGTGGGTGAACAGATTCCAACGATGGCTGGAGATAGTATGTTCAAGGTTGTTTATCTCCTATAACATTGATTTCTTTGTTGATGTCTATGTAGTTGAGGTTCTTGTAGATGCATTGTTTTATTGGGTTTCCAGGCACTGTAAGAGATTGATGAACAGGGCTTGGCTTAAAGACATTGCATTGGTTCTATTATGCTGTGTTCTAGTAGCTGTGAGGTTATATCACCTGTAGAATCATAAAGAAGCTAGAGGTTACACAATCAAACATCATCCTGACAAATTTTTCAAATTTAAAAATGCAGCTGATGCTCATGCGGTTTGAACGCTAATCCTTTATCAGCAATCCCAAAATAGTCTACCACGTGGAACATATAATAATTGACAGTATTACTATTCATAAATATAGACTCTCGTGGTTGGTTCTCTATTGAAGAAATATGGAATCATAGAATGTATTTTGCATATTTCGCAGCCATTGATGACAGTATGGTTATCCTTCTAGCATGTTCTTGATGGTCAAAATAAATTTTGTAAGCCATTCTTTACATAGGCATTGAAAGAAGAAAAATTATATTCTAAAGAAGGAAAATTATTATTATTATTTTGTAATTTACGAAGGCTCCACAAGTGCAAGTCGGCCCTTCTAGATGGTCAAGTCGGCTTGCCCATTCGCATCACTTTGATGGCAATATGAAGAGGCCTACTCGCTCTTCTTGCTATGCACTCACCTCTCAAGCATATCTATTTGTCCTACTCAAGCGAAGGTGTTTTAAGGAGAAATCCACAGTCTACTCAAGCAAGAAAGTCTTATCTCTCTCTCTCTCTCTAAGGTCTACTTCATTGCGTGACACCTGTAGCAGTGATCCGAGAGCTTCATCTGAAGCTGTGGCATGGATTTGACTTCTGGTGGCTTGATCTAAAAGTTTGTGGTATAGATCTAACTTTTGGTGGCTTGATCTAAATGTCTGTGGCATAGATTCGAGTTCTGGTGGCAGATTCGGGCTTTGTGACGTAGATCTGAGCTATGTGGTGGAAAATCCAAGTTCTGTGGTGGCAGATCTGAGCTCTGTGACACAAATCCGAGTTCTGTGGAGGAAGATCCGAATTGTTTCTCTCTTACCAGTCCGAGATCTATTATTGGTTGAAGTTCGAGCTCAAGGAAGGGTACATTCCAGTCTTGTGAGAGGATCAACCTCTCCTTTGTGATCTTTGTTGGACATTCAGTTGTAACTTGTGGAGGCCTTGCACTTGTGGAAGTCTTCTTGGGTCAGTATAGTCCTTATCTTGATGTATTTTGAAGGATCTCTCTAAGAAGGATTTGGTTGGGTTTTCCCCTCCTGGGGTTTTAGCCTGGTCTTGGACCTAATTTTTGGTTTTTCTTATTGTGCATTGTGATCTTTGCTTTCTCCTTACTACTGTTGGTTAATTTCTGAGGTATAATTATTTGTTGATGGAAGAATAAATTTTTAAAAGGCATTGGTAACCTCACAAATAATTATATGAAGTTCAGAAAATATCGCTTGTACTACACTGTACTTGGTTTTCTAACATGGTATCATAGCTTTGGTGAGGGAAGAAAGTTGCAGGTCACAGCTTGTTAGAAACCTTTATTCATCTCTGCATTATGTGAAAGAAGTCTAGAGAAATTACAGAGGTCCAAAAGCATCAGGAAGTGCTAAAGTAATCACAGTCTCTAGGCATAAAGGATATAACAGTACAAGTCTTTGACTTCATTACCTCAGCAGATGCTAAGGATCAAAGTTACAGTGGTAACTGTTTTAAGCATATAACATCAATTTGAGAGTCATTTCAAGGAATCAATCCTGTATTCTTTAGACTAATCTGTCCTTTTCAGATTCGTGATAAGTTTATGATCTAATCAAGGATAAAGTCTGTTTGAAGTCCAAAGGTCTCAAAATATAGTGACCCCTGTTGAGAAATGCTAAGGCTGTGTTGCCGCCTTGCTTACACACCTAAGTTAATGTAGGAAAAATCCTCAACCCCACTAAGTGTGGGCTCGGTGGCAAAGCTCAGAATTGGGGCTTTCACCTAATCCCAATTCTCTCCGTCAAGGCTTCTCTCCTAGCTAAAGCCAAGGGGGCTGGACCCTAAGGAAGATACTAAGGCTTGTTAAACTCAACAAGTTCTAGGAGATTGTTAATTAATGAATTAAAGCATTCACCATTCAAAGACTTGAAAAGCAATATTGAAGCATAAATAAATCAGCAAGTTTAAAAGATCATGGGCATATAACCGTCAATGACACATAAATAGATCAATTAAATTCAACAATATATCCTGCAAGGAAAAGTGACATGAGTAGACCAGAGCTAATAGATATAAACTTGCAAGAGATAACTATGCTCAAATAAATGATAATACTTGCAATAAAAGAAATGCCTTCAAGAGTTAACAAGTACAATGATATGTGAAAGCTAGTAGATCAATATAAGACTAAATTGCAAAATATAAGACTATGCAAGACAAGTGTTAGTAGATCAATATAAGACTACAATTGCAAAATATTAGATACAACTTTGAAAGAAAAGTACTTGAATGAAACTTGCAAGTGAAATAATACTTGTACTTGGAAATAAAATATGCTCACATATGATATAAACAATATTGCATCAAATGAACTTCAAGATAAGCAAATGAGCATAAACCAAATAAGGCACAAGAATGTGAAGGAAGCAAAGTACTTGCAATAAAGTAAATATAAGTGCTCACAATTGAACTTGCATGTAAAAGAGCTCAAAAAGAGAGATAAGATAACCAATGATATCACAATTGCATGCAAGATAATCCAAAGTTGTTGGAGTGAGTTGTGTGAGGTAAGTGTTCTTGGTTGATTTTATTAAAGGCCTCGAAGCGAACAAAGTTCCTTCTACAAATTAATTATTCCAGAAACTTGGAATATGAAGTTATCCATTGAGGATATAAATATTATATTAAATATATGAATAAAAATGAGAATGAGAATGAATTTACAAATGAAAACGAGAGGCTTGCTTATATATTAGGCAAGTGTCTCTTCATGAAGAGTCATGTCTCATTTAGACATGCCTCTTCAGCCTAATTACTAGTTAACTAATAATTATTTATGCTTATTATCATTATATATATTCTATTTGTTATTTTGCCTCCTTCCTCAAAAAGTTTTGTCCTCAAAGCTTGTCGATGAAAAATGCTTGATCTCTTTTTCGACTTCGAACGTCTCTCTCTCGGGATAGTCATCCTCGTCAATACAAGTTTATATGATCTTCTTAGTGACAAACAAAATTGTCACACTAAGAAGGGATCAGACCATCCCAGAGTAATCTTCTATGGAATATTCCGATCATTGGAATTTTGTAATGACTAGTTAACATGAGACTGGAGTGAGATTACATCACTATTATCTGGAACATTAGTTTGTTGTTTCTGGTCTAAATGGTACCGATACATAGCATGGTTGATTGGTCTACTCTCGTGATTTGGATGTCGATATGGAGTTTTTAGATTTTCTTTTGGCGAAGATGTTGTTGAATTGGTTATGGAACATTCACTTGGGATGTCCATTGTCTGAACTGCAACATCTAAGTGTGTTGTTTCTTCAACTGACTTGTCTTCTTGAGTTGTCATATTCATTGGATCGGTATTTGTTCCCTTATTTTCAACTTGGACTGTTACGACTGGAGATTTCGATGCTTCTTCTTGAGTGAATTGTTCCAACTTATCTTTTAATGCTTTCTTATCATCCTTAAGCTTCTTAATTTGAGTGAGTAGACTTTGATTATGATTTTTCAGTTGTAAAAGTTCTTTGATTTCTGATTTATCAACCTTATTTTCAGTGTTTTGAATTTCAAAATTTTCATCTTTTAGATCTTTGATTTGTTCTAATGAATTTTTATTAAGGTTCTTTAAACGCAATGTTTCCTCTTCTTGTTTTGATAAGTGCTTCTTGAGTTCTTTCTTTGTGACCTTAGTCTTCTTCACTTGCGCAAGTAATCATTCGATGTGGTCCTTGAGACAAGAATTTTCCTCATCCTTTTCCATTATTTCTTTGTGATGCATATCCACAAATTCAACATATTGTCGCTTAAGTATTGTGATTTCTTGTTTTACCTCTCTTTGGAATTGTTTTTGTTCATTACTTATAAATTCCATTCTTTTCACTTTTTTTATCTTCCCCCCCTTTTTTATTTAATAATTCTTTTAAGTATATATAAAATTTATATTAAATTAATATATATACTATATATCTCACCTCTTTTGACTTGAATGTGGCACTTCCCGACTTTTGAATTTGGACTTTGTATATTAATTTTTATTTTTATTTTTTAAATATTATAAATTTTTATGATGTTACCACACTTAATATAAAAGTCACACTTAATATAAACTTTTATGATGTCACCACACTTAATAAATATAAAGGTCATGTCTTTTCATATGACAAGGTCACGATGTTCACCAAACTTTTTAAGTAAAAAGTAAAACTTACTTTTCACATAAAGAGATTTTGTATCCCTTTTGTTTTTTTCTTTTGCTTTTAAAATACCATGGGCAATTACCATGGGTTGTTTCCAAAACCACGGGCTTCTTCGTAAAAAGTTTTAAATATCACTTGGTATGAGATTTTGTATCCCTTTTGTTTTTTCTTTTACTTTTAAAATACCATGGGCAATTACCATGGGTTGTTTCTAAAACACGGGCTTCTAACCAGGTGAATTTTTTTTTTTAATATTATAATTTGATTTTTTTTATGTTCTTTTACTTAATTTTTTTTTACTTTCTTCTTCTTCTTTTTTAAATTTATTTACTTATATTTTTTTCGGTTAATTTTTTTTTTTTTATTGCCAAAGGTCAATAGCGAATTGGAGACCCTCCAACTACCGATTTTTCCTTTTTTTTTATGGCCTTATTCTCGGAAGACACTCCCTTACTCTTATTCCTTGGACACTGGGTCGCATAATGACCCAGCTCCCCACAGTGGAAGCATTTGATCTTGGAGAGATCTTTCTTCTTCCGCTTCTTTTGTTTTCCCTCAGATGCTAGGGCCACATCTTCCTCCTCCTGCTTGACTTTGATCCCCTTGCTGCTGCTACCCATCTTCGACTGCTGTCTGATCTCTTCCTGGTGAAGAGTTGCCCACATCTTGTCCCAAGGTGGAAGTGTCCCTCTGCCCAGTATACTTTGCACAAATACTTCCCAGTCTTCTGAGACAACATTCAGGGCTATCCTCACCATTAGCTCCTGATCTGATGTCGCCCCTATAGCAGTCAACTAATCTCGGATCTCATTCAGTCCTCTGAGGAAGGTGTCAATCAATTGTCCCTTCTTCATCTGATACGACCTCATCTGATTCTCAAGCCAAATTCTTCTATTCACAAAAGTATGTTGGTACAACTTCTTGAGAACCTCCCACATCTCTAATGATGTTTCCTTCTCAGCTATGTGTGGTACTACATGATCCTTGACCCCGTCAAAGATAATGCTCTTGGCCCTAGGCATCGCCTCCTTGTACCTGTCATTATCACTGGGGTCGGCTAGGATAGCTATTACCTTCAAGGCGAAGTTCTTGACACGATTTCTGTCAAGTACGTATAAGATTCTGGCCTTCCAAACTGTGAATTTTGATGCTCCGTCCAATCTATCCTGGTCTCTTACTCTGTGTAGTGCCATGATGCTCCTCTACTTCCCTCCTGGAAGTTCTCTGTTCGACTCCTCTGAGTCTTTACTTCCCGTCTGGAAGTTCTCTTCTGGACTCCCTCTGAGTCTTGATTTCCCACTTGGAAATCCTTCTGCCGCTTGTCGAGATGCCCCCTACTCTGATCATCTTGTGCAACTGCACCACTGATCCAGGTTCCTCAGCTAGAAACCTTCGCTAGCAACTCCTCTGGCCTTGCTCTGTCAGGCAATGTTTTAAAACTCTGACTCGGACTCCGACTCAGCTGAGGGTCGACTTCGACTCCGACTTCGACTTGGCTGGCTCAATTTCAATGACTCGGTCGTTGTAAAAAATACATTAAATATTTATTTTTTATAAAAACACATAATTTTAAAGATTTTCATTCATGTTTCCAAACACACAACACTAGAATATAGATAGAAGACAACATATGATCAAAGTAGGCTCATGAATATATCCATTATATTAAAATGGTACCCAGAGCACTGTCCAATACATATGCGATGATGATATAGAGATCAAAACAAAAACACATAACCAAGGAGGCTAAAAATGACCTCTACAACAAAAGTCTGTGACCTATACTACTGGCTACTGCTAGAGTTGCCAACATCATCTGGCTCAGTGTTACTTGGGAGCGGGAGCGAAAGCAGGGAGCGGGAGCGACATTTTCGGAAGCTCCCGGTTTGGGAGCGAATTCCAGAGGAGTTCGACAACCAATGTCACTAACAGCAAGGTACATAGAGGGATTGGTGCTCTTGATTAAATACGAGTTCCATACCCTAATACATGACAAACTTCAATGGAAACATTGCAATCCCCCAATCCTGAAATCTTGAAAAACCGATAAGTCTTCCGGATTTTGAATGAAATCTAAAATTCTACTTTCTCCTTATGAAATCCAATGAGGTCGGAACCACTCTCAAACATCGTGAGTCATTGCATGGTAATGTTAAAAATTTAAGTAAAAGGATGAAAATGAAGATTAAGGAGAATGTCACTTTTACTTTGAGAATTTAACATTACCATGAATAGCATAGCCTTAGTAGGACAATATGATCAAATACTAGGGTTTGGGAGAGGGGAATGGACCCCAAAGACCAACAAACTAATTCATAAACCCCTTTGGAGTCCCCCACACTTAGAAAAATTAAAAAAAAATTAAAAAAGGCGTGCTTTTATGGTTCACTAGCCACTGTCAGCTACCCAACTGAGTAGTTACGGATCCAGCCGAGTCGGCCGAGTTATGATTGACTCAGCTGGGTCATGCTATGACTCGGTCGGGTCAGTCATAACTCGGCCGACTGAACCGAATTTTCTGCCGGGTTGAAATTTTTTTTCCGGCTCGGACCAACTCGACCGAGTCGGTTTCGAGTCGACCGGATCTTAAAACAATGCTGTTAGGTACTGTTCTGACTACAGTACCTCACCAACTTCACTCTGCAATATTCCTGCCGCCTTCTAAACCCCAACAACTGCTTATTTGTGGACTGCGTCAGCCCCTCTCTGCCTCACGCTGGCCCTGCGTCACCCCAGATGGGTTTGTGTCAACCCTTTGGCCCTATGCGTCAACAACGTTGGCTTCTGTGGGGCTCTACGCAACTCCCGGATGACTCTGCGTGGCCCTGTGTGTGCCTTGGTTGGTGTTGTGTCACACTCCTTGGCTTCTACGTTGTTAGAAACAGCTTTTGTCCATCGGGACAGCTGTTTTTGGCTGCTATTGCTCTACTCGGTTGATGTCTTTTAGTCCTCCTGTGATCTGCAATCACACTCTGATACCATGTTGAAGTTTCTAAGTTTACTTAGTTAGAAACCGTCCATGCACTTTATCTGATTTATTCCTACTTACTTGTTATTTTCCTTAACAAGTTATTTACAATGTAAATACTGAAAATAAACACTAGTGCATGCTCAACATATTATAGATCAACAACTATAAAGAAACAGAAACAAATACACCATATGACACCATTATTTTTGGACCAATGTCCCCGGAGAAACCCAATGTGGGAAAACCGATGCAACTATCTGAGGGTTTTCTTATTAAGCAATATCAGAGTACAATCTGGGTGCTGAAACTGGCCTACCCAATAGAGAATTTCCTTGGCAGTAATACGTCTCAGTTTGAGACAAATCTCCTGGCTAAAACCTCGGATAATCCTTTCGGCAGCTCCTCAACACAAAACTGCTCAGAAACCCCAGTGTCTGCCCAATCTGGACTGCGTTAGCCTCTCCTAGCCCAACGTTGGCCTTGCGTCAGCCTATCTTGACCTGTGTCAGCCCCAGGAGGCCCTGCGTCAACTCTCTAAGCCTCTGCGTCAACTCACTGGCCTCTCTGGTGCTCTGCGCAACACTTAGCTGCCTCTGCATGAGCACTGGCTGCTCTTGCATCACTATCTCTGGCCTCTCTGTCTCTCTGTACTCATTGCCTCTCAGCTGCTTTCCAATCACTGATTATATCTTAGCAAACCCCGCTCTAAAGAATAGAATGACTGATCACTCTGGTGTGTTCTCGAAGTGACCCTCAAGCCTCTTCTTATACTTTTCCTGTTGACATCTCAATGGCCGAGATGAAGTCCCTAATCAATGGCTAAGATTAGATCTGGCTTGATCCATGTCTTTTGGACCACTCTAACACAGATTCATATTAATACACATTAATATTTTATCTTTCCTAAGTTTAAACTTAGGGACTCCACTAAAAATATTAATTATTTTAATATCTCTTGATCTGTTTAGAATCTGCACAAACCCTTTCTGGGTATTGGAGATCTCATGTGCCCCAACCTCTCCACCAAATTTCATGGCTAGAGCACATCCAATGCTACCCCAAACCAACACCAAAAATCTAAAGAAGGAGGGGGTATTAACAGGTTCAAGCAACACTTGGCTAGGATAGGAGGCAATGTAAAGCCATGTGGAGCACCAAATGAAGTAATAGGGCATATTAGGGGATAATACTTTCAGAAGTTTGAGACTCAAGTCACTGAACCAATAGAGAAGTTTGTGACTCAAACAGTTGCAAAGTTTTGGAGTCGAGACTTAACCAACTAAGTTTGATCATGATGAGAAGCTTCAACTTTCAAGTGATAATGTTGATCAGTGGATCATTAATATCATATATGTAGACTTGTAGTAGATCGGTGGCCCAATAGCTTGTAGGCTTTGTTTTTGAACTCTAGAGGCCATTTAGAGCCTCATTGATTATATATTTTGTTGTTGATATGTATTGCACTTGGTGCCATTTTGATATATTCATCTTTACATGGTATATATATGAGCAAACTTTGCATATTTTGTGTCTATTGGTTTGGAATCAAGGTTTTAAATCTTAAAAATAGTTTTTTCATTAAAAAATAATTATTTCATGTGTTTTTTAAAAACTAGTTCATTGAGATCTAACCAATCCCGGTTTTACGGTTCTAGTTTGAAACCCGCATTATTAGGTGGACTGATCCGATCACCAATTCCAGTTTTTAAAACTATGTGTCAATGTGACTTGTATAGGAAGAATGGTTTGATAGATTGATCAACATTATGGACATTCATTTTCCCTGTGTCTTGTACTATGAGTTATATAACGTTATTATCCTGTGTCTTGTGCACTGACTTGTAGGCTTTGTTTTTGGACTCTAGAGGCCATTTAGAGCCTCACTGATTATATATTTTGTTGTTGATATGTATTGCTCTTGGTGCCATTTTGATATATTCACCTTTACATGGTATATATATGAGCAAACTTTGCATATTTTGTGTCTATTGGTTTGGAATCATGGTTTTAAGTCTTAAAATTAGTTTTTTTCATTAAAAAATAATTATTTCATGTGTTTTTTAAAAACCAGGTCATTAAGATCTAACCAATCCTGGTTTGACCGGTTCCAGTTTGAAATTTGGTTTATTAGGTGAATCGGTACGGTCACCAATTCTGATTTTTAAAACTATGGTGTCAATGTGACTTGTATAGGAAGAATGGTTTGGTAGATTGATCAACATTATGCACATTCATTTTCCCTGCGTCTTGTACACTGACTTTTATAGGGAGAATGGTCTTGTGAGCATCTTTTTGTGTCTTGTACTTTGACCTGTATAGCGCTTAACATCCCTGTGTCAAGTACATTGACCTGAATAGAAAGATTTGTATCTTCCTAGGTCTTGTACCTTGACCTATATAGGGATTAACACCCCCGTGTCAGGTACATAGACTTGGATAGGAAGATGGACATTTTCCTATAGCATGTACTATAACAAGTAACCTAAATAGGAAAATAACCAATCTCCTATGTCTTGTCATGTGACATGGATCGGGTTGTAGTCCCTGAGTCTAGTACAGAGACCAGTATAGGAGAATGGGGTTAGAGGCTACCTGGTTGGATAGGAGCCTCCCAGCATCTGGTTCTAATCTTAGAGGGAGCTTATTATTACCATGCATGGATAAGGCAATACTCTAGTTCTGTAGTACTAGTTGATTGATTTATATGATGTTACCATGGTTATGAGACACTAGTTGATTGATGTCTCTTGGGGAGAGTATGCATGAAGAGTACCATGGTGATTTTGTACTAGGTGGTGATGTTGGTAATCCATTGATGATGTTGATCTAATCTTGGTCCTTTCTTAGAGAACCTTTCAAATTGAATTACCTCTTGACGATGACTATGAATACCTCTATAGCTAAGAAAATGTAGCTATGGTCAGTCATCATGAAATATTTATTTTCATTGTAACTTGAAAAATGAATTAATGTAGCTATGGTTGGTCATCATGAAATATTTATTTTCATTGTAACTTGAAAAAAGAATAATTAATTCCTTCTAGCATGTTCTTCATGGTCAAAATAAATTTTGTAAGCCATACTTTACATGGCATTGAAAGAAGAAAAATTGTATTTTTAAGAAGGAAAATTATTATTATTATTATTTTGTAATTTACAAAGGCTCTACAAGTGCAAGTCCACCCTTCTAGATGGTCAAGTCGGCTTGCCCATTCGGATCACTCTGATGGCTATATAAAGAGGCCTACTCGCTCTCCTTACTATTCACTCACCTCTCAAGTGTATCTCTTCATCCTACTCAAGCGAAGGTGTTTTAAGGAGCAATCTACTCAAGCAAGAAAGTCTTCTTTCTCTCTCTCTCTCTCTAAGGTCTACCTCATTGTGTGACATGTAGCAGTGATCCGAGCAAAGTTACTTGGGAGCAGTGAGCGACATTTTCAAATGCTCTCAGTTCAAGAATGAATTTTTATATAATATATATTTTTATATATTTCCATGCATATATGTCAACAAAAGCATGTAGAATGATGAATTAAATATAAAAAACATAAAAACGTAGATTGAACCATATAACATTAATCATCTAGAAGTTATAATCTTCATCAATCACGTCCACAAGTTAGTAACATACAACATATCGAGTTTCATGATTCATCAATCTTAAAGTTTCAAGCTTTCAAAATTCAATATATAACATTTGTCATCATTTATCACTAAAATTGTACTTGTATCTATTACCATTATGAAGTAACCAAACTATAACAAAGAATATCTAACATGAAATGAAATGTTTCAACTTTCAACTTTCCCGAAGCATCATATTCATAATTCATTACCAATTAGTTATAAATGCCAACTTCAAACTTCAAACTTAAATTGTCATATATTGTTTACAAAAAATACCATATTAAATATGAAAGTCAATAGCGATAAAAAAGTACTAGGAACTAGAAAATACAAGTAAATCTATTATCTATTGCTTGACCCTCATGCCATGAGAAATTTCTAATTTCTTGTCTCGTGCTTTATTGGGAGTCTCCTCCTACATAGTCGAAAGGCCTTGGTGCCCTTCATCATTGAGACTCTCCCCCGCAAAGAGGGGTTAATGCTCTTGATTAAATACAAGTTCCATACCCTAGTACATGACAAGATCCAATGGAAACATTGCAATCCCCCACAATTCTGAAATCCGGAAAAAATGACAAGTCAGCTGGATTTTGAGTGAGATCTAAAATTCTACTTTCTCCATATGAAATCCAATGAGGTCGAAACCACTCTCAAACATTTTGAGTCATTTCATGCTAATGTTAAAAATTTAAGTAAAAGTGACATTCTCCTTTATCTTTCATTTTCATGAAAGATAAAGGAGAATGCCACTTTTACTTTAAGAATTTAACATTACCATTATCAACACTAGGGCCATAGGCTTGAACATTAGGCTACCACACTAAAAAAAAATTGTAATATCTCCCTCTATCACTCCTTAAAAGGCAGGGAGCAAAAAAAAATTTAGGGAGCGCGCTGGGAGCGAATTTAGGAGAGTGCTTCGGGAGTGGATTCGACAGGGGGGGTGCTCCCTCGCAACCATGGATTTGAGAGCTTGGTCTGAAGCTCTGTGGCACTAATTCTATGTCTGTGGCATAGATTTGAGTTCTAGTGGCTTGATCTAAAAGTCGGTGGCATAGATCTAACTTCTGGTGGTTAGATCTAAAATTTTTTGGTATAGGTCCGAGTTCTGGTGGCAGATCAAAGCTCTGTAACATAGATCTGAGCTATGTGGTGGTAAATCCAAGCTATGTGGTGGTAGATCCGAGCTTTGTGACATAGATTCGAGTTCTGTGGTGGCAGATCCGAATTGTTTCTCTCTTATCAGTCTGAGATCTTTTATTGGTTGAAGTTTGAGCTCAAGGAAGGGTACATTACAATCTTGTTAGAGGATCAACCTCTCCTTTGTGATCTTCATTGGACATCCAGTTGTGGAGACCTTGCACTTGTGGAAGTCTTCTTGGTTCAGTATAGTCCTTGTCTTGATGTATTTTGAAGGATCTCTCTAAGAAGGATTTGGTTGGGTTTTCCCCTTGTGGAGTTTTGCCTAGGTCTTGGGCCGGATTTATGGTGTTTCTTATTGTCCATTTTGATCTCTGCTTTCTCCTTACTACTGTTGGTTATTTTTTGAAGTACAAGTATTTGTTGATGGAAGAATATTCAATAAATTTAAAAGAATCATTGTTAACCTCACAAATAATTATCTGAAGTGTTGAAAATATTGTTTATACTGCATTGTACTTGGTTTTCTAACACGATGTTCTTCCCCGAATGGCTAGCTTCTTAATAGAAAAGAGGTATTAGAGTAGCTATGTCATTATTTATTCAGGAAAGCATAATAGGTTAGGTTTCAAGGATGAAGATCTTGTCTGCATGTATTCCAATCTTCTCCTTATCAACTGAAAGAAAGAAGACTATCAATACAGGTCTTCATAGAATTCAAATGCGGATCCTAAGGATCTTGTTACCCACCACTTTGTGGGTGATATCCCTAGGAGAAAAAATTTCTCCAAGATCGTCCTCAGCCGGCAGCTAGCAGCCCCTCATTGCCACCAAGTAGCTCATTATGCCATCTTCTCCGCCACTTGAGCCAGCAATGTGGTCCCTCGCCCATCTGCCATGATCGTATGTTTGAAGGTGGGCCTCCTGAATCTAAAGACATGGCTTGTCATTTTGAAATTGAGTATTGTAGCTTGTTTATCATGGACACTTTTGGGCATCGATTAATGGGGGGATTCAGCGGAAAGAATGGGCTAAGTCTGTGCTTTTGTCCCCTAGCCCCCTTTTAGGAATTAATCTTGGATTCTAGTCCCGTGGGATCTCTTTTATTGACCATTTGGTTTCAGGGATGGTATTTCACGAGAAACCTTGATTTAGGTTGCATGGTCCCACTCCCTTGTATGCTTATATTACCCTCTTTCCATACATTTTTTCCCCATCCATCATTTTTCCCACCTGGGTCCACATCCCTCCATTGGGTCCACATAGGGTTAGCTTGCCCCTTCCCCTTGCCCACACCTTGGGTCATGGCCTGGAATGAATCTCGGAGGTTGATGCAGCTGAAAAGAATGTTAAAAGCATATATGGCCACATTCAACAAAAATAGTACCACAAAATGCAAAATATGGCCAGGACAAAAACATTTTAGCACGTGGGCAAAAGCCAATACATGAGCTCTACCCCATCATCATGGCCATCAGCCTGGTTCCTACAGATTTTATGAGCCCTCTTCATCATATAGGAACCCATGATTGTCCCAGCCCCTGGTGGGCGATGAGTTGCCCCACCTTAAAAGGGGACTCCACTGCTATATCTTACACATCATGCTCTAACTCCTTGAGTCACGCATAGTGAATCAAAGAAAATCATAAACAAGCTAAAGGCATAAAAGAAGGGTGGAAAAATCAAGATGGGGGCACCTCATGTACCATGATTTCTCCCTCCTATACATTATAAACCCAAGTGTGGGCTTCCCTCTTGTTAGCTATCCTTGTACCCCAACATGTGACCCAGGATTGCCCCTTCTCATTCCCTACTTGATTCACCTATCTACCACATGCCACCATTTTTGGAAAGATGTACCTTGACTATATTATCTCCTTTAGAAGTAGAAACCACCTTATAGGGCACTTGGTTAACCCCATTTGGAGTTTAGAAGACATTGGCACATCCCAAATCCCATTATGGAATGGCAGGCCATTGTGAAGTCCCCACCTATGGTCCATGGTTAGGTAAGCTCATTTACTCAATTTCTCTAATGACTTGTTGTACTGGAAGGCTAGTGAATGCATTGAATCTTATGCAAGATTGTAGATGGTTTCCATTTGAATCTGGTCTCCGTATACAGAGTCCTAATCCTCCAGAGGGCTGCATTGGCACATGTAGGATGAGCATTGAGAGTCATGGGCCTCCATAGCAACAGATTGCACTCAACGGATCTCCACAACCATTCAGAGACTGCTCATGGTTAACTTATTGGACGAGGATGATGCATCTGATCCATCATGCACAATTGGCCCCAGATCTACACCATACACTTGGCAGATGATCTAAGATTTGCACGATGATGTGGCATTACCTAAATCATTATCGTAGCCCTTGCAGGCGATCTAAAGGCATCTTCGATTTGTTTGGAGACCCATGAGGACACTTGTGTGCCCCCACATGTTATTTGGAGCACCACAAGTTATTACAAGGGGCCAACCCCTTGCCCATTGCTTTTGAGTGTCTTTTTCTTCATTGTGGCACCCATGGACCTCATTAGGCCTCTTAGAGGGCCCTACGACATGCATAGATTATTATTTGACCTCTTGAGAGGCTTACTTTTTCATTTATGAGCTAGTTTGGTGGGCTTATCACCAAAAGTTGTATTATTAGCATATTATTTTATTTTTGGGGCTTATGTAGGCCAAGGAGGCTAATTCGTACTCCTAAGTGATGTATAAATAGGAGTAAGATGAGTTCATTTCTCATCATCACTTTGGTTTGGATCTCTTATCTCTCTTGCGATTTTTGCACTTTTTCTAAGTATGAATTGAAGATTTATGGATGAATTTTGATGTATGGATATTGGTCTATCTTCTCTTGGAGCTTCTTTATTGTCAATTGTGTATGGCTGGATATACTCTATTACATGTAATTACGTGCTTTTGAGGTTACTCTTGTTTACTTTTGTCATATATGTTGGATTGGGATTTTTGTTGTTCTAGGGCATAATTGCCACATGCATTCACTGCTTAATATTGTAGAATTTGTCTCTATTGTAGAATTTCCTTCAATGTATGGACCATGTAATAGGAGCCAAATCTCCTAGGGGTAAAATTTGACCTTAACAAGCCATTTCTCTTGCACATCGAAGTATAAAAGCTGCAAGGTTGCTTCTTCTTGACCTAGAAGGCAAGCAAAGTGATCTTGAGTCCTCCTTGACTAGGAACCAAAAAATCCTACTCTTACTCAACATAGACTCCATTCTCCCAAAGATTAAGGCACTGATCTACGAGGGGTGGTCACTAAAATCCACATTTTCTCACATCTTTCCAGGACTAGCCATTTTGGGGTGACTAGGGCATCAATTTCCCGGCAAGCTAGCCATAAAAAAAATTCGATCCCCTATGGTCTCTTGCGCTGGCCTTTCCTGTAGCTCTCCTCCAATTTTGAAGCCATTCCAACAGTGGAGTTGGAAGAAAAGTCAAGCCCTAGCTTCGGGATCAAAACTTGCCTTTCCATCCCCAACGCTAGTACCTTGTAGGGTCAAGACAACATCTTCAAGTGAAATTCCTTTCTTGATCTTTCCCCCACCTTGTCTAGGGTAAGAATATTATTGGTTGCTTCATACCTTCCTCACACTGTAGACCAGGTCCACTTGGCCCCATGTGGTCCCACTCTTTCAAAAGACCATTCTTCAAGAACCATCCGGGATACCAATTCTAACAAGGATTGTAGGGATTGGGAAACTCTTTTACAAACCTATTCCCATAAACCTAATCCTCAAAACCTGTTCCTTTCCCTATAAATACATAGTACCTTGCTCAAAAAGCAAGCAAGCTCCATCCTTCAAACTTTTCTGGGAAAGGGTTTGGGTCACCATATCCATTGACTTATCATTCATTAGTGACTCCATATATCGAGTCTCCTCCCATCGGTGAAAGTCTGTAAATAGGAGGGAGCCTTAGCTAAGGTGACAGTGGGCTAAGTCTCCATTTGTTTCCCTTGGCCTAGCATTTGCCCTTTAGGGATCCGCCTTAGGTCCCCTACTTGTTTGTGTGGTAACAGATCCTACGTTAGATAATCCTTTCTCCAATCTCAATTTGGTTGAAAATTCATCTTCAAGTTAAGTCTCCTTTTCTTTAGGTTCAACACCATTGGAAACTATTTTACATATACATTAAACAGTTGGATTCAAATGTATGATGGTGTCCAGCTCAAAGAACTTAACCATTGACAATACCTTTCTCTAGTGTAGTTTGATTTTATTTCGTACTTTATAAAGGAGAAATTTTATTGTGTGCTCAGCATAATAATTTTCCATTTCATAACTTAAACTCCAATAGTTAAGGTAAATTCTGGTTGTGTAATGAGTTATGAGTATTATGGATGTCTTATTAATCAATAAATAGTTGTATCCTTATCTATGAACATTGAAATATTTACATTCTATATTGATGTTTCTCGGACTCTCTTTCTATTTCTATTTCATTGTTGTATTCAAGACATGTTAACAAATATGCTCTTCAATCTTTTCTTGTTTCTGTTAGCATAGCTATTGGAGCTTCTTCTGCACTCCCACTTTTTGTAGTATAGGTGTACTCTTTTAGTCCCATTGACCTATTTTTACAGTCATTCATTGGACATTATCAAAATCATCTCATCTATCTATCTCTCTGTTGTTTTCTCATTTCCTAAAACATAAAAGCTGCCATTGCTGAAACCGTAGCCATTTCATTTTGTGGTAACTTAGTTCTTCATCCTTTCTTATATCTTTTTAATACAATATTTTGGCATTTTATCATTCATCATAGTTGCATAAATACATTTCACGAGCACTAGCTCTTTCCCTGGAATTGGTGACCATATGGCATAAACTACATTGGCTCTATCTCTATTGTTTCTTCTTTCTTAATCAGTGAGTTCAGTTGGTAATAATAGCCCTTTATCACAGTTTTAAATTACTGGGGCAACCTAGCAAGAGAAACCCTCGACAACTTCCAGTTACTAGTGAGTTTGCTAGAAATAAAGATGCTTAATGAATTATATTAAATGAAAAATGGTGGAATCACAAATTAGTGAATGGAAGATGTGTATCTGGGACAAATGAAGGTTAGAGATAAACATAAAGTGGAATTGGTCAGACAAGTTTCAGCCTGATGAGAAGTTTGTTGATCAACATTTTATCCCTTCAGTTGAGGTATTCAATGGAGCATATGTGCTACGAATTACACAG
Source organism: Pinus taeda (assembly GCA_000404065.3). Classification (NCBI taxonomy): domain Eukaryota; kingdom Viridiplantae; phylum Streptophyta; class Pinopsida; order Pinales; family Pinaceae; genus Pinus; species Pinus taeda. The sequence goes on along the minus strand of APFE031420771.1, from coordinate 58,577 downwards.
AGCGTAAGCGTTTTTCATTGTGCAATAACATCCGTTTGACAGTTGTATCACACATATAGGGGGGTTGGTCCATAACTCTAGATATATCATATATCCCTTGGTCTTCTTGCAATACTATTTCCAATTAGTATGCTCTAAACGAGACAAAGTTGAGTACACATATTTCTTTATGTGTAATCATGTTCATTGTTGTATTCAAGACATTTTAACAAATATGTGCTTTAATGAATCCAGCCCATTTGTCCATATTCATGCAGGATATAAAGAAAATCACAGAGGAGGCTGTACCCCGCACTGCAGAGAACTTAGTACTTGCCCTTGCTGCTCTGTGCATGGTGAGTGTTTTTCTCCTTTTATCTGAGTATGATAGTCAGGTATTTTGTGCAACTTGAGATCATCGTGAACAATTTAACAAGTTATCAACACTAGTACTTCTCTATAGAAGTCTGCTTATTTAAATGTGTAAGTTGCTCTGTCTAGCCTTTTATTCCTAATGTGCAAAACGTAAAGTACTTTTTGAAGTTTTAAATTTCAATCATCATGCAAATTATTTTATGGATGCTAATTGTTAATCTTTGAACTCGTTTTTTATTTCTATTGATTTAGAGAAATTTGTTGGTGAGATGACATCTGCCCAGTTCTTTAGAACATGAGAAAACATGACTTTTTTTTGTTGTTGCTGCTCCATTATTTTTCTAGGCATTTACATTCTTCCAGTTATTTCAGCTAAGAAATCTGTGCATAGTACAGAATTTTGAGAGTTGTAATAGCACTTCCAAGACCGGTCAGCTTGTTTAATCGTAACAAATTATCACGGCCTTTTGTCAACAGCACTGACTAACTATATTGTCTACTCTTTTGTATGAGACTTGATGCTCACAGTCTAGTCAACCTCTCTGGTAGGGCTGAATTGTGCGAACGTCAGCATGTCACCTTGGTGTATTCTTTTACAATGTCAACTGTAGTTATCCGTAGCCTCTCTTTGATAAAGTTTGTAAAATAATTAACTTGCTGAGTAGCCATCCGTCAAGCCCCACACTTCATCTTTCAAATTCTAGAACACCTATTGGAATGGGGTCCAAAACAAGGGTTCAGTCTAGGGATTTTCTCAATGGATGTGGCAGTTTAAAAGAGGGGAATAAAGTACTAAATGAAATCAACCTACTGAAGCATAAAACTATCTTTGGTTGCCTCGAAGGGAGATGCTACAGCATGTATAAAACTCAAAACCGAAACTCAGGTGTCTGATACCATATGATGATCTCTATATTTCCCTGTCACCATTCAAATATTTTATTTAGTTCATTTCCATTTCCTTGGTTAGTCATCAATTTGTGTTAGTATGCTTGTCCATGTTTATTAAGGCGTGCTTTCGTTGCTATTCTATGAAGATTCGAAATAAAAATATTTGTCAGCATCAAAAAAAATCATTTTGGTTCACTTTCACAATCATTTTCATAAAATTTCCATATGTATGCGTTCCGTTAATGTCTTTCAGGTTTTGCCTTCCTCTGCACATAGTGTGACTCCAGCTGCAACAAGGTTTCTACTCGATTGGTTGCTTCAAGATGCTCATGAATACAAGCAGTGGTCTTCTGCAATTTCTCTTGGACTTGTGTCTACTTGTTTACATGCTACAGATTGGAAGCACAAACATGGAATTATTGACACACTGTTAAAGGTAAGAATAGTGACAATGGCATGCATCCAGTGATGGTTTCAGATGCATTGCTGTAGAATGGCCACACTTTATTTTGATTAAAAGTTCCTGCATAATTTGTTGTCATTCTTCACTTTTCATGATTGTTATGGTTGTGAACTATACTGGAGATCTTAGGAAACCAGAATAGGTCCATATTAATCTTGGATCTATCAATCACCAAGAAGTATCAAATCCCTGTTGGTTCAAAGCTTTTATTATGGTGCAAAATTTTCAGGCAAGGTTTGCACCTTCAGGGATTTGAATTTTGATCTATCTCAGAGTTTGATAGACCCTGGATTGGATTTATACTGCCATTATTTTTCTAATTTAAATAAATCAGATGGTGTTATTATAAGAAAATGTGAATCAGCCAGTAGCTATCAGTGATATGAGCTATTTACTGTCGAATACATATGAAGAGTTTATTTAGTTGATATTGTCATTCTTTCCTTATATTTTATCTGCCTCATATATGGCTTCGATAATGTTAATTATTTATTTGCAATATTATATGGGCTGACATATGATGATATCAGTGGTACACATATTACATCTCCCTGATACTGGACTGTAGAAGCACCTCTTGGTGCAGTTATACCCAAATCTATATTCATAGTAATATTAGTTTTATCTGAGTGTCTATGTATGGTCTATTTTCATTTGTTTGAACACATAAACTAACTTCAGTTGACTGGATGCTGGTAGTGCTATTCTCTTAGACATTAGTGTGTAAAATTTTTCCCCAAATTAGACATAAACTCACACTGACATGATGGCAGTCTTCAATTTTCATGACTACTTCTGCTCCTTAGGCTCTTGTGTAGGGAATATTACTACAATTTGTGTGAGGAACCGAGGCAATATATCCATACCATCTTGAAATGAAGGTACTGGTATAATCTTGATAACATTTTTGAGTGTTGAAAAATCTAGGGGCAGCAAGTGTAGGAGATTTCTCTTCTTTTTGATAACTGCTTGTGATGTATTTTTACTCTTCTTGATTTACTTCTTTCTTTTATTATAATAATTGTTCTCTATCTTCAAACAACTACCAAAACATAAAGAACAATGAGACAATAGGACACGAGATGTAGGCGATCAGCCAAGGCCAAAACCTCTCCAACTTGAGAGGAAAACCCACCAGAATTCTTTCTCTTCTTATAGACTTTCAATCGACAAATTCCAAGACCTTTGACCCTATTGGAAAATGTAACTATGTTCGGTCTTCAATAATGTACTTGAGTCATTATGTAATGTACTTGTGAAAATAATAAAGAAAAGAATTATTATTATTATTATTATTGTGACTTATTAAAGCATGGGTTGCATGCTGGGTCACCATGTTTTAGGTCAAAGTCCCCATTGTGGACTTCTAAGATTTATTCAGAGTCTATAGAATTATCGTACATTTAAAGAGACCCTTCTTGGGCTTTTGAATCATGTAAAAAGGTTAAGTATTGGCTCAAATATGAATTATGTAACCTCCACACCATGTCGGCCCAAGGGAAGATCAAGTTGGCCTAAGTCCCTATTCGACCCCAGAAGAAGCCTATAAATGAAAGGACATCGAATTCATTTGGAGCATCGCTTCTCATTAAGTTCGAATTCTCTTTACTAGGCAGAAGTGCAAAAATATCTTCTTGTTGGGCAGAAGTGTGAAGTTCTCTTGTTGCTGGGAAAGTTTGTTGCCGGGAAGCCAAAGTGAATTCGAACTTGGGTGAGTCTAAGGAGAGAAGGAAAATCGAAATTTTGGTGGTGGTTTCTCTCTGTTTCGTGCTTTGTATTGGGAGATAGAAGTCTTCCAAGTTGGAATGTTGTCGAAAGCTGTTAGTTGCTGCATAGTCGAAGTTGATGGGAAGAGGTTGTTGATTTTAGGTAGCATCGTATGTGCTCTAGCTCCGAAATTTTGTGGACAAGCTAGAATACATGAGATATCTAGAACCCAAAAATCTTTTGGAGAAATTCCACCCAGATGAGGAGTTATTAAAATAATTAATATTTTTAATGACTTCCTAAGTCTAAACTTAGGAAAATAAAAATATTAATGTGTAGTAATAAACTTATGGGTGAGAAGGTTCTAAGTGATGAGGATCAAGTTGTTTTAATCTTAGCTGTTGATTAGAGATTAGATCACGACCATTGATTCATCAACAGGAGAAGTGTAAGAGGAGGCTTGAGGGTCCATTGGACATACACCAAGAAATCAAAGAGTTTGATTTTTTTGGGGCAAGGTTTGCTAAGAAAATTGAGCTAGTGGTCTGAGTTGCAGTGAGGGGCAGTTCTTCAAGGGAACTTCAGTCCTAGGCCGAAGAATACATAGCAGAGAGGCAGAGCAGCGCCAAGAGAGACAACGCAGGCCCTAGAAGGGCTAATGCAAAGGCCGTAGACGGTTGACACAGAGGACGCAAAGGGCTGACGCAGAAGTCGTAGAGGCTGACGCAGAAGCCGTAGAGGCTAACGCAGACACTTAGAGGCAACGCTGGGGATATTCTGTGGGGCAGAGAAGTAGCAAATCAACAGTATCGAATTTCTGAGCAGGGGATGCTCACTGCCAGGGTGACGCAGTTCCAGCACAGTGATTGGCGCAGCCATCACTTTCCAGCACAGGGAATAGTTGGAGTTGTTGTGGGGTTTGATCATCTGTTTGCTGAATTTGCCGGAATATCTGTCTTTGGATAGAGGTACTACTACCAAGGATATTCTCTATTGGTGAGCCATTTCTGGCACCCTAATTGTATTCACGAATATGCTTAATAATGCAAACCCTCTCTATGCTGCACCGGTTTCCTAAATTGGGTTTTTCTGAGTACGTTTTTCCAAAAATAATGGTGTCCCTTGTGTTATTGTCTCAGTTTATTTCAGTGCATGATCTATATGTATGTGTAGGCTACAATAGTGTTTACATCGATGTTTATGTAATTAAATAACCTATTAACGCAAAGAACAAGTAGGAGATGTTAAACCAGTAATTGAGTTAGGCGTTTCTAATGTGTTAGAATAAGGAATTTTCACATGGTATCAAAGTGATTGCAAATCATAGGCGATTGAAGACACCAGCCGAGAAATCCAAGAATTTGCAGCAGAGAGATAGCTTTCCTGAGTGACAACAATGTTCTAGAGCTGAAGAGGCAGAGGGAAAAGTGACGTAGAGGCACACGTAGCGCCTGCGTCAGCACTCTGAGCTAGGTGGAGGTGAAGCAGTAGGTGGGAGGAGCCCACGTAGTAGCTGCGTCAACCATGAAGGCCAATGCAGAGGCAAAGGGGGCCAGATTAGGTTCACGCAGAGCCACGTCATCTTTCCGAGCCAAGAAGGATTGAAACAGTTGGCCAGGAGGAGTTGATCCAGCCCATGCAGTTATTGCGCAGATCCTGAAGGGCTCAAATTCTACAAGTTGTCAGGACTAAGGAAGTTGAGCAGATTTTCGGTTTGAGGAGCTGGTGGGACGTTGTTTCTGTTGGTGTAGGGCAGTGTCTAAGGAGACTGAACCAAGGTAGAGGGAATCATTGCCTTGACAGATTTCTAGCCAAGAAATCTAGATCCGGGTTGCAGCAGCAAAGGAGGATTGGAGAGGAGCGATTCAACAGTTGGTCGGAGGATTTCCAAGAGGGAAATCAAGACTCAGAGGGAGTCTATAGAGGAGTTGTTCCTTAGCGGGTTTCTTACGCCCAAGGAATCCAAGTCCAAGTCTTGATGGGGTAGCAGCGAAAGAGGGAGAAGAGAACTAGTTCAACATTTTAGTGGCAGAGATGGCAGCCACATCTTCATACGGCTACGGGAGCCCTTAACGACAATAGCAAAATGACGGGTGTCGGTTGGAGCAAGGTGTGATGGAGCAACAGTGGTAGAGCTAGAGTGCCAAAGTCTGAGGCAACGCAGTGGATGGTGTAGCAATGCGAGAGGCACAGAGCAGTTTGCAGTAGCAGCAGAGGTAGCTTCAACATCACGAGGCATCCATACTGACTGACATGTCAGTGTTTTGGTGAGTTTTCAATTATTACTTCTTAGTAACTGAGTTGCAGTGCAACAGTTAGCAATGGCAGTGCTATGGGTAGCATGATGTAGCATTATGAGAGGAAGTTGTAGTACAGATGCAGTAGTGGCAGTGGCAGAGTCATGGGTAGCAATACAGGAAGCAGCGGTGCAGTGTGTCGAAGTTTCTAAGTTTACTTAGTTTAGAAACCCTTCATGCACTTTTTCTAATTTATTCCTACCTACTTGCTATTTTTCTTTAATAAGTTATTTACAAAGTAAATACTGAAAATAAACACTAGTGTATGCTCAACATATTACAGATCAGCAACTAAAAAAAACAAGAACAAACACACCACATGACACCATTATTTTTGGACCAATGTCCCCGGAAAAACCCAATGCGGGAAAACAGGGACAGCTATTTGAGGGTTTTCTTATTAAAAAATATTAAAGTACAATCCGAGTGTTGAAACTGACCTATCCAACAGAGAATTTCCTTAGCAGCTATACCTCACAGTTTGAGAGAAATCCCTTGGCTGAAACCCCGGAAAATTCTTCCGGCAGCTCCACAGCTCAAAACTGCTCTGCAATCCAAACGTCTGCCCAATCTGGACTGCGTCAACCCCTCTCTGTCTCACGTTGGCCCTGCCTTAGCCTTTCTTGGCCTGCGTCAACCCCAGGAGGCCCTGCGTCAGCTTTTTGGGCCTTTGTGTCAAACACGCTAACCTCTCTAGTGCTCTACGTGGTACTTTGCTGCCTCTACATGGCCTTGTGTGAGCCCTTGCTGGCTCTGCGTCACTCTCCTTGGTTGTTGTGCTGCTCTCCCAGCACAATCTCTGCCTTCTCTGTTTCTCTGTACTCAATGCCCCTCAGCTGCTCTCCCGATCACTGATTCTATCTCTCTTAGCAAACCCGTTCTAGAGAATAGAATGATTGATCACTCTGGTGTGTTCTCCAAGTGACCCTCAAGCCTTTTCTTATACTTTCCCTGTTGACATCTCAACGGCCGAGATTAAGTCCCTAATGAACTACTAAGATTAGATCTGCCTTGATCCATGTCTTTTGGACCACTCTAACACAAATTTATATTAATACACATTAATATTTTATTTTCCCTAAGTTTAGACTTAGGGACTCCATTAAAAATATTAATTATTTTAATATCTCCAGATCTGTTTACAATCTGCCCAAACCCTTTTTGGGTATTGGAGATCTCGTGTGCCCCAACCTCTCCACCAAATTTCGTGGCTAGAGCACATCCGATGCTACCCAAAATCAACAATCCCTCTTAGTAAGGACTGTGCTCTAGCAATACTCCTGACTGAGTATTACTCTGATCATCCAGCATCAGTACCTGTGCTGATGCTAAGCCTTCCTGCCCAACATCCTCTGCACTACTGCCTCTGTACTGCTGCCCATGGTTCTGCCACTACCACCACTGCATCTGTACAACAACTCCCTCTACATCTGTGTTGCTGCTGGTCCTTTCTTCCAACACTGCACCTCCTCTCATCATATTGCAACGTGCCGCCCACTGTTGCACTGCAACTCAGTTACTGAGAAGTAAGTAACTAATCTCCTTACTGACCTCCCTGTTGGGCTGGAGGCACCCACTGATGCTAAAGCTCCCTCCATCACTAGCAATGCTCCCTCTCGGACCTCTACACTGTTGGAACAACTCCCTGCATCTCTCACCGTCGCACACCTCTCTGTGTCGTCCTGCACTAGTGCGACACTCTTGTGCCTCTCGCACTGCTACAACCTGCTAGCTCTATGCTATCTCGAGACTCCTGCACTGTAGCTCTCTCTATCACTCCATCTGCATCCATCTCTACCTGACTCAACCAGTCCTACTACTCTTCGGGGCTCTTGTAGCAAGGTCTAATCCAAGAATCGAGAATCGTGCCCCTCATTGCCTGTAGTCTGCTTGACTATAGCTCGATGTCTCCCCATTTCCGCTCAAGTGGTGCGTGTGCACTCATGGCACAATCATCGTCTGTCAAAACTTCCTTCTCTGCCCGTGCTGGTGCAGCCTTAGTCTCGGAAGACTTTCCCTTACTCTTCTTCTTTGGGCACTGGATCGCATAATGATCCATCTCCCCACAGTGGAAGCACTTGACCTTGGAGAGATCTTTCTTCTTCCGCTTCTCCTGCTTTCCCTCAGATGCTAGGGCCACATCCTCCTCCTCCTGCTAAACTTTGATCCCTTTGTTGTTGCTACCTGTCTTCGATTTCCCTCTGATCTCTTCCTGGCAAAGAGCTACCCACATCTCGTCCCAAGGCAGGAGAGTCCCTCTGCCTAGGATACTCTGGACAAACACTTCCCAATCTTCTGAGACAACATTCAAGGTTGTCCTCACCATAAGCTCCTAATCCGGTGTTGCTCCTATAGTAGTCAACTGTTCTCAAATCTCATTCAGTCCTCCAAGGAAGGTGTCAATTGATTGACCCTTCTTCATCTGATACGACCTCATCTGGTTCTTGAGCAGCATTCTTCTCTGCACAGAAGTATGCTGGTACAGGTTCTTGAGAGCCTTCCACATCTCAACTGTCGTTTCCTTCTCGACTATATGTGGTACCACATGATCCTTGACCCCGTCAAGGATAATGCACTTGGCCCTCGCCATCGCCTCTTCGTACTTGTCATTATCATGGGGGTCGACTGGGATAGCTATAACCTTCAAGGCAAAGTTCTTGACATGATTCCTGTCAAGCACTAATAAGATTCTGGCCTTCCAGACTACAAAGTTTGATGCTTCGTCCAGTCTATCCTGGTCTCTTACCCCATGAAGTGCCATGACGCTCCTCTACTTCCCTCTTGGAAGTTTTCTGTTCGACTCCTCTGAGTCTCTACTTCCCGTCTGAAAGTTCTCTTCTGGACTCCCTCTGAGTCCTGATTTCCCTCTTGGAAATCCTTCTGCCGCTTGTCGAGATGTCCCCTACTCTGATCGTCTTGTGCAACTGCACTGCTGATCCAGATTCCTCGGCTAGAAACCCTCGGTAACAACTCCTCTAGCCCTGCTCAGTCAGGTACTGTTGTGACTACAGTGCCTCACCAACTCCACTCTGCAACATTTTTGCAGCCTTCTAGACTCCAGCAACTACCTCTTTATGAACTGCGCCAGCCCCTCTATGCCTCACGCTGGCTTTGCATCACCCCAGATGGGTCTGCGTCAGCCCTGGGATGCCTTGCGTCAACCTTTTGGTGCTCTACATCAGCAATGCTGCCTCTTTGAGGCTTTTCACAGCTCCCAGCTTCTTCTGCTCTGGCTAGCTCTGTGTCACACTTCTTGGCTTAGGTTCTGTCACCTTGGTACAACTGTTTTTTGCTGCTATTGCTCTACTCGACTGATGTCTCTTAGTCCTCCTGTGGTCTGCAATCATGCACTTTTTCTGATTTATACCTACCTACTTGTTATTTTCCTTTAACAAGTTATTTACAAAGTAAATACTGAAAATAAACACCAGTGCATGCTCAACATATTACAGATCAGCAACTAAAAGAAACAAGAACAAACACAACACATGACACCATTATTTTTGGACCAATGTCTTTGGAAAAACCCAATGCGGGAAAACCGGTGCAGCTATCTGAGGGTTTTCTTATTAAGCAATATCAGAGTACAATCTTGGTGCCGAAACTAGCCTACCCAACAGAGAATTTCCTTAGCAGTTATACCTCACAATTTGAGAGAAATCTCCTGACTAAAACCCCGAAAAGTCCTTCCGACAGCTCCTCAGCTCAAAACTGCTCTACAAGTCCAGCATCTGCCCATTTTGGACTATGTCAGCACCCTCTCTGTCTCACGCTGGCCCTGCATTAGCCTTTCTTGGCCTGCGTCAGCCCTAGGACGCACTGCGTCAGCTTTTTGGGCCTCTGCATCAGACACATTGGCCTCTCTGGTGCTCTGCGCAACACTTGGTTGCCTCTGCGTGGCCCTGCGTGAGCCCTTGTTGGCTTTGCATCACTCTCCTTGGTTGTTGTGCTGCTCTTTCTGCACAATCTCTGCCTTCTCTATTTCTCTGTAATCAATGCTCCTCAGCTACTCTCCCGATCAATGATTCTATCTCTCTTAGCAAACCCCGCTCTAGAAAATAGAATGACTGATCACTCTAGTGTGTTCTCCAAGTGACCCTCAAGCCTCCTCTTATACTTTTCCTGTTGACATCTCAACGACCGAGATTAAGTCCCTAATCAACAGCTAAGATTAGATCTGGCTTGATCCATGTCTTTGAACCACTCTAACACAGATTCATATAAATACATGTTAATATTTTATTTTCCCTAAGTTTAGACTTAGGGACTCCATTAAAAATATTAATTATTTTAATATCTCCTGATTTGTTTAGAATCTACCCAAACCCTTTCTAGGTATTGGAGATCTTATGTGCCCCAACCTCTCCACCAAAATTCGTGGCTAGAGCACATCCAATGCTACCCCAAATCAACATAGTGGAAGAAGGGCAGCAGGCCAAGCATCAGCAACATAGAGGACCGATGCAGTAGATCGGTGTAGTACTTTTGTTGAAAAGTGTTACTAGAGCATATTCCTCACTAAGAGGGAGTGTTGATTTTGGGTAGCATCAGATGTGCTCTAGCTCTGAAATTTTGTGGAGGGGCTAGAACACATGAGATCTCCAAAACCCAAAAATCGTTTGGAGAAATTCTATCCAAATGAGGAGTTATTAAAATAATTAATATTTTTAATGAGTTCCTAAGCCTAAACTTAGGAAAATAAAAATATTAATGTATATTAATAAAAATATGGGTGAGAAGGTTCTAAATGATGAGGATCAAGTTGTTTTAATCTTAGCCGTTGATTAGAGATTATATCACGATCGTTGATTCTTCTACAGGAAAAGTAGAAGAGGAGGCTTGAGGGTCAATTGGAGATACACCAAGAGATCAAAGAGTTTGATTTTTATGGGGCAAGGTTTCCTGAGAAAATCAAGCTAGTGGTCTGAGTTGCAGTTAGGGTCAGTTCAGCAAGGGAACCTCAGTCCGAGGCCGAAGAATGTGAAAATTTCCAAATACGAAATTGTACTGTAGCAATTGATTTATTTCACCTACTTATTTCTCATAAGAAGTTATTTAAAAAATCCCTTTAGGAAATATTAAAATAAATTCTACTTCAATTATAGCATAATTACATAGAGAAAATAACAGTGATATACAAGCACAAGAACCAATCACATCAACACAGTTGTTTTTGGACAATTGTCCCCGGAAAAACCCAACGTGGGAAAATTGGTGCAACAGATGAGGGTTTTATTAATCTTCAGCAAGAATCGCTTTACAAGGAATGATTCTATAAAGAAACCGAGACACTACTGAGAGAAAACACTTGAGGCAAAGTTCATTCTTCTCATGGGAACTTTCTGACACCCTTCTCCCACTTCTGCATCCCTCTACGTCAGCCTGCGTGAGGACTACGTCTCCTGGACTGCGTCTTCCCTTTGCGCTGTCTCTCGATATCCCTGCGTCACATCCTCCTTAGTTACTCTCTGCTGCTGATGACCTCCTCTTCCTCCACCCTGCAACTCTCCCTCTGAAATCGATCTCCTTCTCTTTGAGAATCGATTTTCCTTGGGATACTGAATATCTACTGGTGTGTCTCCAAATGATCCTAAAGTTTTCTCTTATACTTTTCTTGTTGATGAATTAATGGTCGAGATTAAGTCTCTAATCAACAGCTAAGATTAAAACAGACTTGATCCTCGTCTCTTAGAAGCTTCTCACCCTTATCTTTATTAATACCCATTAATATTTTTATTTTCCTAAGTTTAGAGTTAGGAACCCATTAAAAAATTTAATTATTTTAATAACTCCTCATTCTAGTGGAATTTCTCCAAACGATTTTTGGGTCTTGGAAATCTCATGTATTCTAGCCCCTCCACAAAATTTTGGAGCTAGAGCACATCTGATGCTACCCAAAATCAACACTTCCTCTTAGCGAGGAATGTGCTCTACCAGTGCTTCCCAATAGAAGCATCACACTGATCCATGACATCGGTCCTCTACCCCTCATCTACTGTGTCGCTGCAACCTATACTGTTGCCCATAATACTGCAACTGTCACTGCTACATCTGTACTGCAGCTCCCGATACTATCCATTTTTGTTACTGAAATGGATTCTTCGCCATCCACATCTTCTCCCTGAAATAAACAAACTTTATTCTTCCTAGAGCCTTGGTGAGGATGTCTGCCACTTGTTCTCTTGTTGGAGTGTACCTCAATTGTGCCCCTCGTTAGACACAGTCTCTCACAAAGTGGCACTTTATATCAATGTGTTTCGACCGATCATGAAATACTGGATTCTCAGAGGACTTGATGCAACTCTGATTATTACACAAAATCCTGGGTGCTTCCATCCTTCTCCTGAATAGATTCACAAGCAATTTCCTAAGCCATATGGCTTTGCATGAAGTTGTGCTAGTTGCCATATATTCTGCTTCAGCTAAGCTCAAAGCCATGGATTTCTATTTTCTACTACACCATGAGGTCATTCCTGATCTGTTGAAATAGTACCCGGTTGTACTTTTTTGTTCTACTGAACTTCCAACCCAATCTGCATCACTGAACCCACTCAGCCTGATGCCATTGCCTTGGGTGTACAATAGTCCATGCTCGATTGTTCCTTGTATATACATGAGAACATGTTTGGATGTTGCCCAGTGCGCCCTCTTGGGTTCCACGTTGAACTGACTGAGGGTGTTGACAGCGTAATAAATGTTTGGTCTGGTATTGACCAGATACATCAAGGACCCTATAAGCTGCCTGTACAAGGTCGGACCAACGTCTTTATCTTCTGATGCATTACTCTTCTTCCAGTTGGTGATCATTGGAGCAGCCATAGGTCTACAATCCTGCATCTTGAATCTTTTCAAGATCTCTGTAGCATATCTCCCTTGTCCAAGGAAGATTTCACCCTTCTCCTGCCAAACTTCCAACCCCAGGAAATAATGCATCTGTTGTTGATTTTTGGTAGCATCGGACGTGCTCTAGCCTTGAAATTTGGTGGAGAAGCTAAGACACATGAGATATCCAAGACCCAAAAGTCGTTTGGAGAAATTGCACCCGGATGAGGAGTTACTAAAATAATTAATATTTTTAATGGGTTCCTAATTCTAAACTTAGGAAAATTAAAATATTAATGGGTATTAATAAAGATAAGGGTGAGAAGCTTCTAAGAGACGAGGATAAAGTCTGTTTTAATCTTAGCCATTGATTAGAGACTTAATCTCGGTAGTTGATTCATCAACAGGAAAAGTATAAGAGAAGACTTGAGGATCATTTGGAGAGACATTGGCAGATACTCAGTATCTCAAGGACAATCGATTCTCAAAGAGGAGATCGATTTCGGAGGGAGAGTTGCAGGGTGGAGGAAGAGGAGGGCATTAACAACAGTCAGTGATTGAGGAGGAGGTGACGCAGGGACATAGAGAGACAGTGCAGAGGGTGACGCAGCCATCACACAGAGCTGACACAGAGGGACCCACAACCACGCAGAAGTGGGAGAAGGGTCTCTAAGGTGTCAGAAACTTTCTAGGGGAAAGTCTCAGTTGTTTTCTCTCAATTTCTCTATAAAATCATTCCTTGTAAAAGCGATTGTTGTTGAAGATTAATAAAACCCTCATCTGCGGCACCGGTTTTCCAACATTGGGTTTTTCCGAGGACAATTGTCCAAAAACAACTGTGTTGATCATATTGGTTCTTGTGTATGGATTTCCTCTATGTAATTATGTGATAAATGCAGTGGAATTAATTTTAATATTTGCTGAAGGAATTTTGTAAATAACTTGTTGTGAAGAATAAGAAGGTGAAATAAATCAGTAGCTGCAATAGAATTTCATATTAGAATTTTCACATCTGTCCCAAATCCTTCATGTCGAATTTTGTGGCTAGGTTCTCCTTGCAGTCTTTGATGAGCCTAGATGATCTTGTCAGGAAAATATCATCCACATATAACACCAGGATTAGAGGCTCATTCTCGATGACAAGATAGTAGAGATTAGGATCTGCGTCACTCTTGACGAATCCCATCTTCTACAAGTAGCCATCAATTCAACTTTACCATGCTCTAGGTGCTTGTTTAAGCCCATACAAGGCTTTCTTCAACATGCATACATGAGATTCCTTCTCATGTATCTGAAAGCCCTCTGGTTGTTCAATTTATACTTCTTCTTCTATCACCTCGTTCAAGAACGTCGTCTTAACATCTATCTTGTGAATCTCCCACCCCATCTCTGCTGCAAGGGATATCACAGTTCTAATAGAAGTATACTTGCCTACTGGGGCGAAGGTTTCTTCGTAGTCTATCCCTTCCTTCTAAGCATACCCCTTAGCCACAAACCTGGCTTTGTATTTCTCCACACTGTCGTCTGCAAGCATATTTGACTTTGTAGATCCATCTCGATCCTACCATTGACCTGTTCTGAGGCCTAGGTACCACTTCCCAGACATCATTGACCATTATAGAACTGTATTCCTCCACCATGGCATCTACCCATACTTGATGTTGAACGGCCTCTGGAAAACTAGAAGGTTCCCCAACCTAAGCTACTAGGGCCTGGTATCTGGCTGGTTGTCTTCTCTCCCTTTTATCATTCTTGGGTGCACCAATGAAGTCCTCTGCATCTCGTAGAATCTGTCGGAGTTCCCGACTCATTCTTCCACTGGTAGTGGTACATCTATCAACGCTTCCTGTTCCTGAGATTCCTCCTATTCTAAAGCTTTGCCTTTAGGAGAAATGATGGTACTAGTTTCTACTGGTCGAAGTGGTTGGACCAACTGATCGTCTTTTGACTGCTCCTTGGAAGGCATTTCTCGAGATTTCTTGAAAGCTCTGTCCTCCGTGAACTTTACATCTCGTCGAACTACTACCTTCCTACTCCTTGGAAGATAAACTCTATATGCCTTAGCATTCTCACCATATCCCACAAGATATCCTTTCTCAACAATTTGATCTAATTTCTTTCTCTTTTTTGGGTATACGACAATATGCCAAACTCCCAAATATCTTAAAATGATTGACTTCAGATGTCTTCCCAGTGAAGACTTTTTCCGAACTGATTTTGCCGAATGCCTTGTGTGGATTCTTGTTCTGGACATAAACTATTGTGTTGCATGCCTCTGCCCATAGGAATTTGGCCATATCCTGATCATACAGCGTTGCCCTAGCTGCTTCCAAAATAGTCCTGTTTTTCCTTTCTGTTACTCCATTCTGCTCCGGATTGTAGGGAGCTGTCCACTCTCTTCTGATGCCTTCCCTAGCGCAAAAGTCAGTGAAGTCCTTCTCAACGTACTCTCCACCATTGTCTGAGCGCAACACTTTTATCTTCTTTCCTATCGGATTTTCTACTAGAGCTTTGAACTCTTTGAATCAACCAAAGACCTCATCCTTGGTTTTCAAAATGTAGATCCAAGTCTACCTGGAAGGGTCATTGATGAAGGTGACGAAGTATTCAGCACAACTAAGAGCTTTTGTGGACATCGGTCCGCAGATATCTGAGTGTATCAATCCTAGAACACTCTGAGCCCTATTGTTACTTCTAGAAAAAGCTGCTTAGGCATACTTGCCTAGAGCGCACCCTCTACATACATCATCTCGTTCAGTACCTAATTCCAGAACACCTGATAATGTTTTCCCGAGAAATCTTAGGGCCGCATGGTGTAAGTGCCCCATCCTCCTGTGCCATAGTTCATTCAAATCTTTATCCCCACTGTTGCCCATTAGTGCCAATGGAGATTCTAGCTATAATCTATACAACCTGTTACTTCTGATTCCAATTTGGGCTTTCTTTTTCCAACTCAGGTGTTTGACATATACTTTCTGCTCAATGAAGAAAATGTCATAGCCCTTGTTTTGAGTTTGAGATACGGAGAGTAAGTCCATCCCCAATCTTGGCACATGCAGCACATTGGTTACTCGAAGCCGATTACCTGCTTCTGTTTGAAAGACTACAATACCTCTTCCTACAGGGGTATATTTGCTTTATTTCCCATGGTGATCTGAAAATTCATCCTTTCTAATTGATAATTTGAAAAGCATTCTTGTATTCCTGTCATATGCCAGGAAGCTCCACTATCTATATACCAAACCTCAGAGGAGGCAGAACTTGCTAGGCAAGCGACTTCTTAGAGTGTGGAAGCTAACATAGAATAACCATGATCCATGTTCTTTGTGCTTTCTTCTTTCTCTAGAGATCTGCATGAGTCCCTCTGAGTTGATGCCTCAACATCATGCTCCTAACTCATAGCAGATTCTTCTCTCCTGTTTGCCTGATCTTCGCTCTGATACCATGTGAAATTTTCCAAATACGAAATTCTACTGCAGCAACTGGTTTATTTCACCTACTTATTTCTCATAATAATTTATTTTCGAAATTCCTTCAATAAATATTAAGTTAAATTCTATTGCAATTATCAGATAATTACATAGAGAAAATAACAGTGATATTGAATCCAAAATGGATTTTGGATAGACTCCTATGTCTAAGCGTTCCTCACTGAGGAAAATGAAAGTCCAAGGAAGTTCCTGGGACTAGCCCCATTGCGGAGATCGCCTCATTCTGAATCTACTACAATTTGAATGGGCCAAAACTGACTTAGGATGCAGAAGTTATCATAAAATGAAACTGCCTCTTCCCTTTGGAAAAAGGAGCAAAATCCCTTGATAATGGGTCCTAAAAAACCTCTGAGTTCAATCGGCGTTGGCATAAACCATACTATATGGGAAGGCCTCGGGCTTATGCAATATGCAACTGCGACAAGTCGCATCCAAAGTCGAAGAGCCAAAGAGCCAGAGTCAGAACCAAGAGCCAAGAGCCAAAGCCAAGAGCCAGAGGTTCAAAAGTTAGGGGATAACATGGTGTCTGAACCCACTATTTCTATGTAAAACAATAGGAGTTGAGCCAAGAGCTTGTAAAAAGGACCTATACCATAATCCCAGAGAACCTAGTTGAATTAACTAGAGCTCACGGAGATGTAACCCAAGAGTTGTGGGTGAACCCCTAATTAATATTGTTGTTCATGTGTCTACTTTATTGCTACATTGCCTCTGCTGTTTTATTTACCGTTATGTATATTTGTATATCAATTTGAGCACATCAACTTACAGCACAACAACAGAATTTAAGGCATAATCAGTTGAAAACAAATACAAGCATACACCCATATCATCAAGCACTCATTAATTTCGCATTGATCAATCAATAAGACTTGGGAAAATTTAAAGCTTTGGAAGTGGGAGAGCTTCTTGTAGGTTAGACAAGAAGCCTAAGAGCCCCATTTTCAGATCAGAGCAGTATCAGAGCTTAAGATTGATTGACCACACCTTCAAAGGAGGTTAGATCAGAATGCTCAATTGACAGAGCAAAGATTGCTTGTCTGAAAGGTATTTGGGCAGTCAAGGATTGATTGTCTGATTGATGTATGCTTGTTTGCAAACTGACTATTTTCTGAATTTGTAGAGGTAAAGGGAAAGCTACTAATAGCTCAGTCTAGGAAGGGCAAATAGGAAGAAGGGCTGAAGGCATTCTCCTATCCCAAAGGACCTCAAGGCAATCCAAAGCACAAGAGGTTTGTTGCAAGAGGTTGCTTAAATAAGCTCTTTATTTATTTTGTTGAAGTTTTTTTTTTTGTTTATTGGCATAATAACAACTTCTACAAGTGGGTCCTCAAATTTCGCTTTCTTCACAAGATTCTTTGATGAAGACATGAAGCAAGAATTGTCCACCATGATGGATATGGTGAGAGAAATATATGAGGATGGAAGGAAGAGCAGCATGCTTAGAAAGCCACTGAATTCCATGAAGGAAGAGAAGCAGTTGCTTGCTGACAAATTGCAGGAAATGGAGAGGCAACTTCATGTCGCAAATATGAACCTGAAAGGGATGTATGAGTTGGAGACAGAGCTCTTTGTTGCCCAAGAAGCCTTAGTCAAGAATCAGCTTGAAGAAGAGGCAAATCATTCCAGTTTATTTTTAAATTCCTCTAAGGATGCTTATATTGGTTCTTTTGAAAAACATACTAGAGGCATAGGTTCCAAGCTAATGTCCAAGATGGGCTATGAAGGAAAAGGCTTGGGTAGACATGCACAAGGTATTGTTGAGCCAATAATGATTGAGGAAAGACCTAAGTATTTGGGTCTTGGCTATGGACAAGCTTATGGAGCAAGTTTCAAAGCTGCCATGAAGGCCATGAAACAGCTCAAAGAAGGGGCTGCATTGCAGGTCTTCAAGAGTGTGAAGGTTGTATTCAAGAGGAATGCAATAGCTTGAAACATCATTTGCAAGATACAAGTGTTCAAAAGCACACGAACCAAAGAGTTGTGGAGACTCTAACAGCCTGGAAGAGATTGATGGTGTTCCAAAGGGAGCCACTCCTTCATATGATTCACCTCCTCATGAAGGCAATAAAGGTGAAAGAGAAAGATATAAATCTGGTTCTAAACACCTTCCTTTTGATTTTGCAAAGCATGAAAAATTTCCACATAAGTATGAGGAAAGGGTTGCATGTTCCTTTTGTGGTTTGGATAACCATAATGTTTCTAGATGTTGGAAGAGAATGACCACATACAAGAAACTTTTGAAGGAAAAGAAGCAATCAGCCAAAGGTCCATTGGAGAAAGCAACTCATGTTATCAAGAGGATGCACATGCAGTGCACTTACTACCATAGCGTTGACATCTTGCTGCAAAATGTTGGACACTGATCCAACAATGCTTCCACCAAAGCTGAAGAAAGTGGAAAGAGAAGATGGCAGAAATGGAAGTGAAGATTCCATGAATGATGTGTCTCAGAATGATTCACATGATGACGCTGGTGTGCAGACAAAGGTAGTACCTTTGAAAGGGATTGGTAAGGAATGGTTAGAGTTCTTATCCGATTGAAATTGCATGTCTATTGATGCATCTACATTATATTTCATTTCAGCTTCGAAAGTACAGTGCTTAAGTGAAAGTTGAAGGATGAAATGCATGCATGAGCATGAGATGCATGAACACAGGGATGTTGATGATTTCCTTGTTTTTGAACATGTATGTGTAATTAACTTGCAGGGTTGATTGCTTTGACATGCTTGTAATGCCATGTTGATTTGAGAGAAGTTAACTTGGTCTCCAAATGGAGATAATATATTTCATCTTTTGAAAAAAAGTCCTAATGGTCTTTTTCTACATGCTTGACTTGAAGGGTCATTTGTTTTAAAGTCATGTTTTGTGGGCTTGTTACCTAGTCCATCATTTGTATGCAGATGTAAGGCATGGAGGTGTTCACAAGATGTGAAATTTGTTTCTTTTGTTGAAGCGGGAGTTTAGGCCATCTAGTTGTTGGTTATATTTCTGTTGTTGTCAACAGTTGTTGTTGACAGCTTGCCAAATAGGTACAAATGAAAGTTTTGTTGAGTAGATGTACTTCACATTTGTTTGAGCCACCTTGGATCAATGATCAAGGCAGAGAAGCTCAAAACTTTCCTCTATAACCATTTCAGCAGAAGTTCTGCAGGAAGGCAAGGAGGAAGACAGTTCTTCCCAAGAAGACCAGCCCATCCAGGAAGGGAAGTGGTCAGAAACTTTGGTTCAGAGGCACTATGCAAAGGCAAGTGTAGGGAGACTGAAAGAAGATGGTGAGTCACTCTCATTTACTGTTCAGACCAGTGTATCAGTCTTTTGGAGACCAAAAGTTCTTTTAGTGGGAAGGTGTGATCCAAAATGGATTTTGGATAGACTCCTAAGTCTAAGTTTTCTTCACTGAGGAAAATGAAAGTCCAAGTAAGTTCTTGGGACTAGCCCCATTGCAGAGATCCCCTCATTCTGAATTTACTGCAATTTGAATGGGCCAAAATTGACTTAGGATGCAGAAGTTATCATAAAATGAAACTGCCTCTTCTTTTTGGAAAAAGGAGCAAAATCCCTTGATAATGGGTCCTAAAAACCCTCTCAGTCTTCAAAATCCTCAAAAATATTCAAAACTAGCGCAAAAGGAGGACCTTTAGACTTATTGGATAATACTATCGAGAGGCTAAAAACGTGAGAAAACAGCGAAAATCGAGCCTATCAAAGGTCAAAGGGACAATGAACAAGAGCTGTCAGATCTAGCCGATCAACGGTACAGATAGAATCGGCATATCGCATCGGCGGTGACAGGCGGAGGCAATCGGAGGCATAACATGCGATGGGACCGGGTCGATCCAATATTGATGGATCGCAAACCATGAATGTCAAAGACAGAGGGGTTGTTGATGGCTGCTGAGTTAGTTGGTTGCTATTGTTGATTGTTGGGATTTTGTTGCTGAAATTAAAGCCAAAGTAGAAAGCTAAGGCAAAAGAGGCAGCGCAGAAGCAAAAGAGCAGCCAAGGGAGTCACTTGGAAGCCAAGAGGGCTGTAAACTGATAGAGGGCAGAAAGAATCCAGAGCCGAAGAGTCAAAGAGCCAGAGCCAAAGAGCCAGAACCAAGAGCCAAGAGCCTGAGCTTCAAGAGCCATGGGATAACATGGTGTTTGAACCCACTGTTTCTGTGTAAAAGAACAGGAGTTGAGCCAAGAGCTTGTAAAAAGGACCTATACCATAATCCCAAAGAGCCTAGTTGAATTCACTAGAGCTCACAGAGATGTAACTCAAGAGTTGTGGGTGAACTCCTAATTAATATTGTTGTTCACGTGTCTACTTTATTGTTGCATTGCCTCTGCTGCTTTATTTATTGTTATATATATTTGTATATTAGTTTGAGCACATCAACTTACAACACAACAACAGAATTTAAGGCATAATCAGTTGAAAACAAATACAAGCATACACCGATATCATCAAGCACTCATTAATTCTGCATTGGTTAATCAATAAGACTTGGGAAAATTTAAAGCTTTGGAAGTGAGAGAGGTTCTTGTAAGTTAGACAAGAAGCCTAAGAGCCCCATTTTCAGATTAGGTGGTATCAGAGCTTAAGATTAATTAACCACACCTTCAAAGGAGGTTAGATCAGAATGCTCGATTGACAGAGCAAAGATTGCTTGTCTGAAAGGTATTTGGGCAGTCAAGGGTTGATTCTCTGATTGATGTATGTTTGTTTACAGACTGATTATTTTCTGAGTTTGCAGAGGTAAAGGTAAAGCTACTGATAGCTCAGGCCAGGAAGGACAAATAGGAAGAAGGGTTGAAGGCATTCTCCTATCCCAAAGGACCTCAAGGCAATCCAAAGCACAAGAGGTTTGTTGCAAGAGGTTGCTTAAATAAGCTCTTTATTTATCTTGTTGAAGTTTTTTTTTTGTTGTTCATTGGCATAATGACAACTTCTACAAGTGGGTCCTCAAATTCTGTGCTCTTCACAAGATTCTGTGATGAAAACATGAAGCAAGAATTGTCCACGATGATGGATATGGTGAGAGAAATGTATGAGGATGGAAGGAAGAGCAACATGCTTAGAAAGCAGTTGAATTCCATGAAGGAAGAGAAGGAGTTGCTTGCTAACAAATTGCAGGAAATGGAGAGGCAACTTCATATCGCAAATATGAAACTGAAAGGGATGCATGAGTTGGAGACACAGCTCTTTGTTGCCCAAGAAGCCATAGTCAAGTATCAGCTTGAAGAAGAGGCAAACCATTCTAGTTTGTCTTCAAATTCCTTTAAGGACGCTTATATTGGTTCTTTTGAAAAACATACTAAAGGCATAGGTTCCAAGCTAATGTCCAAGATGGGCTATGTATGAAGGAAAAGGCTTGGGTAGACATGCACAAGGTATTGTTGAGCCAATAATGATTGAGGAAAGACCTAAGTATTTGGGTCTTGGCTATGGACAAGCTTATGGAGAAAGTTCCAATGTTGCCATAACGACCATTAAAACAACTCCAAGAAGGGGTTGCATTGCAGATATTCAAGAGTGTGAAGGTTGTATTCAGGAAGAATGCAATAGCTTGAAACATCATTTGCAGGATGCAGGTGTTCAAAAGCACACACTTGAACCAAAGAGTTGGGGAAACTCTAACAGCTTGGAAGAGATTGATAGTGTTCTAAAGGGAGCCACTTCTTCATATGATTCACCTCCTCATGAAGGCAATAAAGGTGAAAGAGAAAGGTATAAATCTGGTTCTAAACACCTTCCTTTTGATTTTGCAAAGCATGAAAAATTTCCACATAAGTATGAGGAAAGAGTTGCATGTTCTTTTTGCGGTTTGGATAACCATAATGTTTCTAGATGTTGGAAGAGAATGGCCACATACAGGAAACTTTTGAAGGAAAAGAAGCAGGCAGCCAAAGGTCCATTGGACAAGGCAAATCATGCTATAAAGAGGATGCACATGCAGTGCACTTACTGCCATAAGCAAGGACATCTTGTTGCAAAATGTTGGACACTAAATCCAACAATGCTTCCACCAAAGCTGAAGAAAGTGGAAAGAGAAGATGGCAGAAATGGAAGTGAAGATTCCATGAATGATGCGTCTCAAAATGATTCGCATGATGATGCTGATGTGCAGACAAAGGTAGTACCTTTGAAAGGGATTGGTAAGGCACTGTTAGAGTTCTTATCCGATTGAAATTGCAAGTCTGTTGATGCATCTACATTATATTTCATTTCAGCGTCGAAAGTGCAGTGTGCTTAATGAAAGTTGAAGGATGAAATGCATGCATGAGCATGAGATGCATAAACACAGGGATGTTGATGATTTCTTTGTTTTTGAACATGTATGCGTAATTAACTTGCAGTGTTGATTGCTTTGACATGCATGTGATGCCATGTTGACTTGGGAGAAGTTAACTTGGTCTCCAAATGGAGATAATGATGAAGTATTTCATCTTTTGAAAAAAGGTCCTAATGGTTTTTTTCTACATGCTTGACTTGAAGGGTCATTTGTTTTAAAGTCATGTTTTGTGGGCTTGTTACCTAGTCCATCATTTGTATGCAGATGTAAGGCATGGAGGTGTTCACAAGATGTGAAATCTATTTCTTTTGTTGAAGCGGGAGTTTAGGCCATCCAGTTGTTGTCTATATTTCTGTTGTTGTCAACAGTTGTTGTTGACAGCTTGCCAAACAGGTACAAATGAAAGTTTTGTGGAGCAGATGTACTTCACATTTGTTTGAGCCACCTTGGATCAATGATCAAGGCAGAGAAGCTCAAACTTCCCTCTATAACCATTTTAGCAGGAGTTCTGCAAAAAGGCAAAGACAAAGACAGTTCTTCCCAAGAAAACCAACCCATCCAGGAAGGGAAGTGGTCAGAAACTTTGGTTCAGAGACACTATGCAAAGGCAAGTGTAGGGAGGCTAAAAGAAGAGGGTGAGTCACTCTCATTTACTGTGCAGACTAGTGTATCAGTCTTTTGCAAACCAAAAGTTCTTTTACTGAGAAGGCGTGATCCAAAATGGATTTTGGATAGACTCCTAAGTGTTCCTCACTGAGGAAAATGAAAGTCCAAGGAAGTTCCTAGGACTAGCCCCATTGCGGAGATCGCCTCATTCTGAATCTACTGCGATTTGAATGGGCCAAAACTAACTTAGGATGCAGAAGTTATCATAAAATGAAACTACCTCTTCCCTTTGAAAAAAGGAGCAAAATCCCTTGATAATGGGTCCTAAAAACATGAGAAAACAACAAAAATCGAGCCTATCGGAGGTCAAAGGGACAGTGAACAGGAGTTGTCGGATTTGGCCGATCAATGGTCCAGATCCGATTGGCATATCGCATCGGCGGTGACAGGCGGAGGCAATCGGAGGCATAACATGCAATGGGACCGGGCCGATCCATATTGCAATCGCCGATATCGGTAGACCGCAATCGACACTGGCATAAACCATACTATATGGGGAGGCCTCGAGCTTATGCGATATGCTACTACGACAAGTCGCATCGCAATATTGCATTGCCGCATTACAAAGAGCAGGGTCGATACCATATGCGATGTGACATATATATATATATATATATACATGGACCCGACGGTGCGATAAACGCGATTTAATAATGTTTGAAATCCGTCATAAGCCATTTTTGTGGTATTTTCACCGTTTTTAATGCAATTCTAAAATACAAAGAGGCAGGCCCTTGCGACATGCGATGCCGACTTACACGCAGACCCAATAGGAAAATAAGGCGCAATTCTGAAAATTTCAAATCCGATGAACAATGTTCTTTGCGGATTCTTCCCGTGTTAGGTATGTTTTCCTGTGTAAGCCGAGAATGGCTATATTGAGGGATTTCAAGCGCTGATGACTCATTCCGTTACATAATAGGTGGCATCCATCCCTGAGGACGTTTAGCAATGATTGCTAATGCTCAGAGAAGGGATTTGAGCGGACTGTGGCTCGAAGACAAAGAGCCCGAGAAAGAAAACAAGCGGACAACGCTGATTTGGTTTAAAAGCCATGAATGTCAAAGATAGAGGGGTTGTTGAGGTTGTTGATGGCTGCTGAGTTAGTTGGTTGCTGTTGTTGATTGTTGGGATTTTGTTGCTCAAAGTAAAGCCCAAGTAGGAAGCTAAGGCAAAAGAGGCAGTGGAGAAGCAAAGAGCAGCCAAGGGAGTCACTTGGAAGCCAAGTGAAAAGCCAAGAGGGCTATAAACTGATAGAGGGCAGAAAGAAGCCAGAGCTGAAGAGCCAAAGAGCTAGAGCTAGAGCCAAAGAGCCAGAGTCAGAGCCAAGAGCCAAAACCAAGAGCCAAGAGCCAGAGGTTCAAGAGCCAAGGGATAACATGGTATCTGAACCCACTGTTTCTGTGTAAAACAGCAGGAGTTGAGCCAAGAGCTTGTAAAAAGGACCTATACCATAATCCGAGAGAGCCTAGTTGAATTAACTAGAGCTCACGAAGATGTAACCCGAGAGTTGTGGGTGAACTCCTAATTAATATTGTTGTTCATGTGTCTTCTTTATTGTTGCATTGCCTCTACTGCTTTATTTATTGTTATGTATATTTTATATCAGTTTGAGGACATCAACTTACAGCACAACAATAGAATTTAAGGCATAATCAGTTGAAAACAAATACAAGCATACATCCATATCATCAAGCACTCATTAATTCTGCGTTGGTTAATCAATAAGACTTGGGAAAATTTAAAGCTTTGGAAGTGGGAGAGATTCTTGTAAGTTAGACAAGAAGCCTAAGAGCCCCATTTTTAGATCAGATATACAAGCACAAGAACCAATCACATCAACGCAGTTGCTTTTGGACAATTGTCCCCAAAAAAACCCAATGTGGGAAAACCGGTGCAACAGATGAGTGTTTTATTAACCTTTAGCAAGAACCGCTTTACAAGGAATGATTTTAAAGAGAAACTGAGACACTATTGAGAGAAAACACCGAGGCAAAGTTCATTCATCTCCTGGAAACTTTTTGAAACCCTGGAGACCCTTCTCCCACTTCTACGTCTCTCTAAGTCCCTCTATGTTTGCCTGCATGAGGACTATGTCTCTTGGACTGCGTCTTCCCTATGCACTGTCTCTTGATGTCCCTACGTCACCTCCTCCTCAGTCACTGACTACTGTTGATGCTCTCCTCTTCCTCCACCCTGCAACTCTCCCTCTAAAACTGATCTCCTTCTCTTTGCTAATCGATTTTCCTTGGGAGACTGAGTATTCGCTGGTGTGTCTCCAAATGATCCTCGAGACTTCTCTTATACTTTTCCTATTGATGAATCAACGATCGAGATTAAGTCTCTAATCAATGGCTAAGATTAAAACATACTTGATCCTCGTCTCTTAGAAGCTTCTCACCCTTATCTTTATTAATACCCATAAATATTTTTATTTTCCTAAGTTTAGACTTAGGCACCCATTAAAAATATTAATTATTTTAATAACTCCTCATCTAGGTGGAATTTCTCCAAACGATTCTTGGGTCTTGGAGATCTCATGTACTCTAGCCCCTCCACAAAATTTTGGAGCTAGAGCACATCCAATGCTACCCAACACAAGCCCTAGAAGGGTTGACGCAGAGGCCGTAAAATTTGACACAAGGTGATGCAGAAGCCTTAGAGGCAGTGCTGGGAAGATTTTGTGGGGCAGAGAAGTAGCAAATCAACAGTATCGAATTTCTGAGCAAGGGAGGCTCATTGCCGGGGTGACGCAATTCCAATGCAGTGCTTGGAGCAGCCATCGCTTTCTATCACATGGAACAGTTGGAGTTGCTTTGGGGTTTGATCATCTGTTTGCTAAATTTGCCAGAATATCTGTCTCTGGATAGAGGTACTACTGCCAAGGATATTCTCTATTGGGTGAGCCATTTCTGGCACCCTAGTTGTATTCACGAATCTGCTTAATAATACAAACCCTCTCTATGATGCACTGGTTTTCCCGAATTGGGTTTTTCCGGGTACGTTTATCCAAAAATAATGGTGTTCCTTGTGTTATTGTCTCAGTTTATTTCAATTCGCGATTTGTATGTATGTGTAGGCTGCAATAGTGTTTACATCGATGTTTATGTAATTAAATAACTTGTTAATGCAAAGAACAAGTAGGAGATGTTAAACGAGTAATTGCAGTAGGAGTTCCTTATGTGTTAGATTCAAGAATTTTCACAGAGGTCAAACTTCTGGAGGCTAACTTGGTGTGGAGGGAAGCTCTGGTCTTGGTCTAGGGTGAAGAGTCTCAAAGAATACTATTGAAAGGAAGAATTACTTTGACTAGGTTTTCCCCTCGAAGGTGGTTTTTCCATGGCATGTGCCTACATCTTGTGTCCATTGTTTTATGTACGATTGCTTTTGGTAATTGCTTGATAAACTAAAGAAAGAAAATATAAAGAATCGTAATAATAAGAAACATCACAAGTAATTATCATGATCAAGAAAATATTTACTGCCTTTCTGATTTTCCAACAGACTCTTGACCAAGAACCTCCAAGACCATGTTGATTTGGGGTAGCATCGGATGTGCTCTACCCACGAAATTTGGTGGAGAGGTTGGGGCACATAAGATCTCCAATACCCATAAAGGGTTTGGGTAGATTCTAAACAGATCAGGAGATATTAAAATAATTAATATTTTAAATGGAGTCCCTAAGTCTAAACTTAGGGAAAATAAAATATTAATGTGTATTAATATGAATCTGTGTTAGAATGGTCCAAAAGACATGGATCAAGCCAGATCTAATCTTAGCCGTTAATTAGGGACTTAATCTCGGTCGTTGAGATATCAACAGAAAAGGTATAAGAGGAGGCATGAGGGGCATTTGGAGAACACACTAAGAGAGACCAGTCAGTTCAGTTTCTAGAGCGAGGTTTGCTAAGAAATTGAACCAATGGTTTGGAGAGCAGTCAGGAGGCAGCGAGTACAAAACAGAGAGACGAGAGATCAGTGCAGAAGAGGCAGACACTGAGCCAGAGGAAACCACGCAGAGAGACTGCGCAGAGCCAGAAGGGCCTGCGTCATTCCCGCAGTGACTACAAGAGTGACGCAAAAGCCTAAAGGGGCTACACAGAGCCTCAGTAGGCTGACGCAGAGGGTTTCAGGCTGTAGCAGAGGTCAGTAGGGCCTACGTTGGGTTTAGAAAAGTGTTGGAAGTTTGTCTATCTGTGGGTAAGCCAGTTTGGCACCCTGTTGTACAAGAAAATTACTGAATAATAAAACACTTGCTTGCTGCACCGGTTTTCCCACATTGGGTTTTTCCGGGGACATTAGTCCAAAATAATTGTGTCAATGTGTGCATATGTTTCTTTCTGTATTACAGTGTGATATCTGCAACAGTATTTATTTTAGTGTTTGTTGAAGTAATTTCATGAATAACTTATGATGAAATAAGTAGGAAAAGTAAATCAGTTGTTGCAGTGATAGAATTTTCACATGGTATCAGAGGAAGTAATCAGAGACAGAAAGGGAAAATCAATGATGGGTCGAAACCACAATGCAGAGGCATCCACCTTAGGGGACTCACGCAAATTTTCTAAAGATTGCACAAGAGAGAGATATTTCGATTTCTATATGTTGGCTTCCAGGTTGGAAGAAGAAGTGGCGTACATGACTAGTGCTGCATCATCAAAAGTATGGTATATAGACAGTGGAGCCTCATGGCATATGACGGGAATCAAGGAGTGTTTCTTAGAATATCGAGAAGAGAAGATGAACTTTCAAATCACCATGGGGAACAAGGAAAAGTGTACTCCAGTAGGAAAGGGTACCATAGTTTTTCAGACAGAATCAGGAGAGCAGTTCCATGCCACAAATGTGTTGCATGTGCCAGGATTGGAGATGAACTTACTTTCCATGTCACAACTATAAGGCAAAGGCTATGATGTCTACTTCATCAAGGAAAAGGTATATGTCAAACACCCGAGCTGGAAGAAAAAGTGCAGATTGGGATCAAAAGTAATCGGTTGTACAAATTACCACTAGAATCTCCAATGGCACTAATAGGAAATCATTGGGACAAAGACTTGAACGAACTATGACACAGAAGGATGGGTCACTTGCACCATGGAGCTCTGAGAATTCTCAAGAGCACTGTAACAGGGGTTTCATATCTGAGTACGAAACGAGATGATGTATGCAGGGGATGCGCTCTAGGAAAGTATGCTAAGGCGGCATTTCCTAGGAGCAACCACAGGGCCAAGAGTGTACTAGGACTGATACACTCAGATATCTGCGAACCTATGGCCGTCAAAGCTCTCAGAAGTGTTGAGTATTTCCTTACCTTCATTGATGACCACTCGAGGAAAACTTGGATCTATTTTCTGAAAACCAAGGATGAGGTTTTATGTTGATTCAAGGAGTTCAAGGCTCTAGTAAAGAATCTGACAGGCAAGAAAATAAATGTCTTGCACTCAGATAATGGTGGAGAATATGTCGATAAGGACTTCGTTGATTATTGCGCTAAGGAGGGCATTAGAAGAGAGTGGACAACTCCCTACAATCCGGAGCAGAATGGGGTGGCAGAAAGGAAAAACAGGACTATTGTAGAAGCAGCTAGGGCCATGTTGTATGATCAGGATATGCCAAAATTCCTGTGGGCAGAAGCATGCAACACAGTTGTCTACGTTCAGAATAGGACTCCTCATCGGGCATTGGGCAAGATTACTCCAGAGAAAGTCTTCACTGGGAAGATATCTGAAGTCAGTCATTTCAGGATATTTGGGAGTTTGGCATATTGTCGCATACCCAAAGAAAAGAGGAAGAAGCTGGATCAGAGTGCAGAAAAGGGGTATCTCGCAAGATATAACGAGAATGCTAAGGCATACAGGATTTATCTTCCAAGGAGTAGGAAGGTAGTAGTACGACGAGATGTAAAGTTCATGCAGGACAAAGCTTTCAGAAGATCTCGCGAAATGCCTTCCAAGGAGCAGTCGAAAGAGGATCCATTGGTCATGCCTCTTCAACCAACGAAAGTGAAATATCCTTCCTCAGACCAGGAAGATTCTCAAGATGAGGAAGAGGCGCAAACAGAAGCCCTGTTGGCAGAGGACGAGCCAGCAAGGAACTTCGTCAGATTTTGCGTGATGCAGAGAACTTCATCGGAGAGCCAAGGAACAATAAAAGGGAGCGAAAACAGCCAGACAGGTATTAGGTGTTAGTAGCTCAGGATGGAGAACCTGCCAACTTCAAGGAGGCAGCGCAGCATCAAGTTTGGCTAGATGCAATGGTGGAGTATAACTCCATAATGGTAAACGATGTCTGGGAGGTGGTGTCAAGGCCTCAAGACAGACCCGTGTTAGGTTCAAGATGGATCTACAAGATCAAATATGCTGCGGATGATAGTATTGAAAAATACAAGGCTAGGTTTGTGGCTAAGGGGTATGCTCAAAAGGAAGGAATTGACTATGAGGAAACCTTCGCCCTAGTAGCCAGGTATACATCTATTAAGACCGTGATATCTTTTGCAGCCCAGATGGGATGGGAGATCCATCAGATGAATGTCAAGATGGCATTTCTAAACGGGGTAATAGAAGAAGAAGCATACATTGAACAACCAGAGGGCTTTGAAACTCATGAGAAGAAGTCTCATGTATGTAGACTGAAGAAAGCCTTGTATGGGCTGAAGCGGGCACCAAGAGCATGGTATGGTCAAGAGTGATGCAGATCCGAATCTCTACTATTTGGTCGTAGAGAGCGAGCCACCTATCTTAGTATTATATGTAGATGATCTCTTCCTAACAGGATCATCCAGACTCGACCGCGAGAAGAATCTAGCCACAGAGTTCGATATGAAGTATCTGGGACGAATGCACTATTTCCTAGGGTTGGAAGTTTGGCAGCAAAAAGGAGAAGTCTTCATTGGGCAAGGAAGGTATGCTACAGAAATTCTGAAAAGGTTCGGGATGGGAGACTGTAGACCTATGGCTACGCCAATGATCAACAACTAGAAGAAGATTGATGCATCAGATGACAAGGATGTTGATCCCACCCTAGACCAATAGCTCATAGGGTCCCTAATGTATCTAGTCAATACCAGGCCAGATATTTGCTAAGTTGTCAACACCCTCAGTCAGTTCATGGTGGAACCAAAGAGAGCTCACTAGGCAGCAGCCAAGCACATTCTCAGGTATTTACAGCGAACAGTTGATTATGGGCTCTTATACAACAAGTGGAAGGATATTAGGTTGAGTGGATCTACTGATGCAGATTGGGCAAGAAGTTCAGTGGATCAGAAAAGTACCTTTGGGTACTGTTTCAACATTGGATCAGGAATAACCTCCTGGTGCAGTAGGAAACAGAACTTTGTGGCTCTGAGCTCGTCTGAGGCAGAATATATTGCAGCAAGCACAGCTTCATGTGAGGCCATTTGGCTTAGAAAACTGTTGGTAAACCTATGCAGAAGAAATATGGAGGCGACCGGGATCATGTGCGATAATTAGAGTTGCATCAAACTCTCTGAGAATTCGGTATTTCATGATAGGTCAAAGCATATTGATATCTGGTGTCA
The DNA here is from genome assembly GCA_000404065.3 of Pinus taeda. NCBI lineage: Eukaryota > Viridiplantae > Streptophyta > Pinopsida > Pinales > Pinaceae > Pinus > Pinus taeda. The sequence continues at coordinate 28,061 of APFE031420771.1, read as the reverse complement.
CTTTGTTAGAGATTGTGTCCAACGAGTAGTTGTACAGTTGAGCTACACTCCTACAAGGGAACAAGTGGCAGATATCCTCACCAAGGCCCTTGGAAAGTCAAAATTTGACTACTTCGAGGAAAAGATGGGGATGGTAAAGAACCCCTTTCAGAAGTAGTGTGTTAGCAGCACAAATGAAGAGGGAGTTGCAATGTAGATGCAGTATTGGGAGGAAGGAACAACAACAACATAGATGCAGAGGGAGTTGCAATGCAGATGCAGTGTTGGGAGAAAGGACCAACAACAACACAGATGCAAAGGAAGTTGCAGCGCAGATGCGGTGTTGGGAGAAAGGACCAGCAACAGCATGGATGCAGAGGGAGTTGTCGTACAGATGTAGCAGTGGCAGTAGCAAAGTCATGGGCAGCAATGCAAAGGATGTTGATCAAGAAGGCCTAGCATCAGCACAGGTACGGATGCCAGATGATCAGAGTAATACTCAGTGAGGAGTATTGTTAGAGCATAGTCCTCGCTAAGAGGGAGTGTTGATTTGGGGTAGCATCGAATGTACTCTAGCCACGAAATTTGGTGGAGAGGTTGGGGCACATAAGATCTCCAATACCCAGAAAGGGTTTGGGCAGATTCTAAACAAATCAGGAGATATTAAATAATTAATATTTTTAATGGAGTCCCTAAGTCTAAACTTAGGGAAAATAAAATATTAATGTGTATTAATATGAATCTATGTTAGAATGGTCCAAAAGACATGGATCAAGCCAAATCTAATCTTAGCCATTAATTAGGGACTTAATCTCGGTCGTTGAGATGTCAACAGAAAAAGTATAAGAGGAGGCTTGAGGGGCACTTGGAGGACACACTGAGGGAGACTAGTCAGTTCAATTTCTGGAGCGGGGTTTGCTAAGAAATTGAACCAGTGGTCTGGGGAGCAGTCGGGAGGCAGCAAGTACGGAACAGAGAGACAGGAGATCAGCTCAGAAGAGGCAGACGCTGAGCTAGAGGAAGCCATGCAACGACAACGCAGAGCCAAAAGGACCTGCTTCATCCACGCAGTGGCTGCAGGAGTGACGCAGAAGCCCAAAGAGGCTGCAAAGAGCCTCAATAGGTTGATGGAGAGGGTTTTAGGCTGTAGCAGAGGTCAGTAAGGCCTACGCTGGGTTTAAAAAAGTGTTGGAAGTTTGTCTATCTATGGATAAGCCAGTTTGGCACCTAGTTGTACAAGAAAATTGTTGAATAATAAAAACCTCCCTTGCTGCACTGGTTTTCCCACATTGGGTTTTTCTGGGGACATTAGTCCAAAATAACTGTGTCAATGTGTGCATATGTTTGTTTTTGTATTACGATGTGATATCTGCAGCAGTATTTATTTTAATGTTTGTTGAAGTAATTTCATGAATAACTTATGAAGAAATAAGTAGGAAAAGTAAATCAGTTGTTGCAGTGATAGAATTTTCACAGACCAATTCAAACCTTGCTTTTATCAACTTCTGCAAATTTTGACTTCCATCAGCTTCTTCTACAACTTTGACTTGCCCAACAACTTTTTTGCAACTTTGACCTGCTTAGAAAATTCTTTTGCAACTTCGACTTTCCCAGAAAAATCTTTTGTGGAAACCCTAAACTTTGCACGTGTGAGAAGTGATGGTGTGATCTTGTTCCTTTCTCCTTCGCTTGAGTAGATTCTCTCTCCTAAAGAATTCGGTTTCAAAAATAGATCTTCTTGATGGCCTAACTTCACTTTTGCAGCTCGATTTTTCTACAATAGTAAGAACCCTATTTCTTTCGCATGTGTGGAGAGAAGTAGCCTAGAAACAATCTCAAAAACTCTATTTTCTCTTCCTCCTTTGTCCTCTTTGCCTTCGCTCTTCTTCTTGTCCTTGTGATCAAACTTGTTGTATGAAGTGTGTCTTCCAAGTGAAGTCGATGTCTCCTTTATATAGGGTTCTCATTGGGTCGAATTGCTCCTTTTAGGCCGAATTGATTTTGAGTGTAGGCTGGCTTGAATATTGCAATATGAGTTGGTCTTGGAGCGTTCTTTGACTTGACTTTGACTCGAATAAATTCTTTTTACAATATGTAACATGCCCAAATGGGTCGTCCATACATGACAATGACTTAATGACTTGTAGACTTGTTTATTTGGGGTAGCATCGAATGTGTTCTAGCCACGAAAATTGGTGGAGGCTAAAGCACATGAGATCTCCAATACCTAGAAATGGTTTGGGCAGATTCTAAACAATTTGGGAGATATTAAAATAATTAATATTTTTAATGGAGTCCCTAAGTCTAAACTTAAGGAAAATAAAATATTAATGTGAATTAATATAAAACTGTGTTAGAAGGGTCCAAAGACATGGATCAAGCCAAAGTTAATCTTAGCCATTGATTAGGGACTTAATCTCGATCATTGAATTGTCAACGAGAAAAGTATAAGAGGAGGCTTGAGGGTCACTTGGAGAACACACCGAGTTGATCAAGAATTCGATTTTCTAGGGAAGGGCTTGCTGAGGAAATCGAAGGAGTGATCAAAGTTGTAGCTGAGGGGCAGTGAATACAGAAGCGGAGAGGCAGAGAGGGTACCGAGAGCATCAACGCAGAAGCCGGTAGAGGGACACAAAGCCAGCTAGAGGCCACGTAGAGCTAGTCAGGGCCCACGCAGAGGCAACCAGGAGCTGCTCAGTGCCAAAAAGAGCTAGCGTGGGTGACGCAGAGGCTGTAGAGGTTGATGCAAGGCAAGTTGGGCCAGAGAGGCTGACGCAGTCCCTAGAGGCAGACGTTAGAGATTTCGTGGGGGAGATTGGAGTTGAGAGTTGTGCGATTGTTCATCCGGGGTTTTAGCTAGAATATCTGTCCCCGACTTAGAGGTACTACTGCCGGGATCATTCTTTATTGGGTGAGCCAGTTTGGCACCTAGATTGTATTCTGAAACTGCTTAATAATAAAACCCTCAGATAGCTACATTGATTTTCCTGCATTGGGTTTTTCCAGGGACATTAGTCCAAAAATAACGGTGTCACTTGTGTTCTTGTTTTTCCTTCAGTTGATGATCTGTAATGTGTTGAGCATGTACTTGTATTTACTTTTAGTGTTTACATGTTAAATAACTTGATAATTAAACAAAACAAGTAGGCAGAAATAAATCAGAAAGTACATGAAGGATTTCTAACAGTGAGACTTAGAAATTCCAACATTGTATCAAAGCGAGGTTGCAGGTCACAAGAGAATTGAGGGCATCAGCCGAGCAGAGCAGCAGCAGTAGAAATAGCTATCCCAAGTGACAGAAGTTGTTCCTAGCGGAGAAGCAGCAAGCAAGGGGTGACGCAGTGCCTGCATCATCAAGTTTGAGTCGGGAGGAGGATCAGTGTAGTGGCAGAAGGGAGCAGACTTGACCTACGCAATGCTCAGTCATATTTCTTAGTCAGGAAGGATTGATGCCCGTGGCCAGGAGGTGCGGATTTTGCTGGTATCGGGATTGCGCAGAGCCTAGAAGCTCTAACGTTCAGTTTGCTGAGGCATAGGAGGTTGTGGGTAAGTTGCAGAGTGAAGCTAGTCGGAGACTGTGGTCAGAACAGTACCTAACAGGGCAAGACCGAGGAGAAGAGAGTTGTTGCCGAGTATTTCTAGCCAAGAAATCTGGATCAGTGGTGCAGTTGCACTAACAATCAGAGTGGGGGCATCTCGACATTGGCAAAGGGGTTTCAAAGAGGGAAATCGAGGCTCAGAGGGAGTCACACCAAGAACTTCTAGAAGGGAAGTAGAGGAGCAGCGAAATGGCAGTGAACGGGGTAAGAGACCAGGACAGACTGGATAGAGCCTCGAACTTCGTAGTCTGGAAGGCCAGAATCTTATCCGTTCTAGATAGGAATCGTCTTAAGCACTTCACCTTGAAGACAATAGCAATCCCAGTTGACTCGATTGAGAACGACAAGTACCAGGAGGCAATGGCAAGGGCCAAAAGCATCATCCTTGACAGGGTCGAGGACCATGTAGTACCACATATTGCCAAAAAGGAAATGACAAATGCGATGTGGGAGACCCTAACAAAATTGTATCAGCATGCTTCCGTGCAGAGGAAGATGCTACTAGAAAACCAACTGCGGTCATACCAGATGCACAAGGAAGAACAGATTGATACCTTCCTCGGTCGATTGAAGGAGATCCGGGATCAGCTGACTTCCATAGGGGCCACGCCGGATCAAGAATTGATGGTGAGGATAGCCTTGAATGCAGTCTCAAAACACTGGGAGGTGTTTGTCCAGAGCATACTGGACAGGTCGACCCTTCCAGATTGGGAGGAACTATGGGCGGCTCTTCGCCAAGAAGAGATCAAAAAGCTGACCAAGGCAGGAAGCAGTGGCAAGGGGGTCAGAATCAAGGAGGAAGTGGGGGATGTTGCCCTAACATCTGAGGGAAAGCAGGAGAAACAGAAGGAGGACCTCTCCAAGGTCAAATGCTTCCACTGTGGGGAACTGGGTCACTATGTGAGCCAGTGTTCGAGGTAGAAGAGCAAGGGAGAGGCTTCCGAGACCAAGGTTGCGCCAGTAAGAGTGGAGAAGGAAGTGGAGACAGATGATCACTGTGCCATGAGTGTTCACATGCCACTTGAGAGGAAGTGGGGAGACATTGAGTTGTAGTCAAATGGACTACAGGCGACGAGGGGCAGGATCCTTGAGGTACCCAGCCTCTTGGATGAGCTGAGTTAATTCTTTAATAGGATCATGTGTAGTCCCTCCCTTGGCCTTTCCTTTGGAATCAGTTGATTTTGATGGCCCTCTATTGAAACCAGGAATTTTAGATTTTCCTGATTGCTTTCTAGCCCTTTCTATCTTCAAGGCTTCAGATTGAGCTACACTTAGATCCATAGGCTCCTTCCTCCTCAACTCATAGGCAATGTCAACCCCAAAAGCATCTAGATATGAGCATAAAAGAAATTCATTAGGAGGTCTAACAGTAGCAGGCATGCTTTTTACTAATTCATTGAATCTCTTGTTAAACTCCTCCATGGTCTCATTCTCATTTTTCTTCATGTTGCTAATGGCATTGGTCAAATGCCTATTTTCCTTCTTCTCTCCAAACTTATCTAAAAATGCAGTGAAAATGGCTTGTAAAGAGTTATATGAGTTAGCAAGTTGCTCAGTGAGCCAATCAAGAGCATCCTCTTCTAAAGATAAAACAAAAAGCCTCATCTTCACATGTTCATAATTAGCAGTGTTACACCATTTAAAGATACAAACATTAAAGTTTTTCACATGTGATGTAGCACTAATGGCATTGTTACCTTGAAAGGAAGACAACTTTTCAATAGCCTTGTTAGGGATATTGTGAGGATAGCCATTTATGTTAGTGAAGTCACAAGGAACAAAAAGATCATTCATGATGTTAGGCTCTATTTGTTCTTGAAAAAGCAAATGAATATCAGAAATAGCCTCTTGCCCAAGACTAGCAAGAGCTCTACTATGAGAAAGTCTATTCAACCTCTCTCTAAAAACCCTTTCAGGATCAAGAGAGGGGCTAACTAAACCACTTGAATTTCTCCTAGTAGAGACTCTTGCAAAATTTGGATTGAGTGGAGTCGCCACTTGAGAAAGAATCTAAATCTAAAGTCAAAAATGCTAAAACCAAAAGGTTAGGCGATTTCCTAGTACAAGAAAGCTTGTCCCCAACAACGGCGCCAAGTTGTGGACCCTGCCGCCTACACCTACCTACAAGTCAATGAGAAAAGCCTTCAACCCCACAAGGTGTGGTTGGTGGCAGGGAACTCAGAGAAGGGGTTGTCACACTAATCTCGACTCTCTCCGTTTGAGCTATTTGCTAGGTTAGTTAAGAGGGGTGGTCCCTAATGAAAAGTTAAGTTAAAAGATATGAGTTTCTAGGAGAGTGTTATAGTGAAAATGGATTACTTTTAAAGATTTATGGGCAAATATGAAGTGAACAACTTGAAATAACAATGCCAATCATTAATATGATTAAAAACCATAAAACTAGTGCCTTATAAGGAATTTCCTCAACAATTTAAAGATATATTTGCTCAAAGTAAAATGCAATGCTCTCAAAAGAGAAAACAAAGTCACCCTGAAATGTAACAATTCTTATTTACATTTCAAGGTGACTTTGTTTTCTCTTTTGAGAGCTTTGCATTTTACTTTGAGCAAATATATTTTTAAATTGTTGAGCAAATTCCTTATAAGGCACTGGTTTTATGGTTTCTAATCATATTAATGATTGGCATCGTTATTTCAAGTCGCTCACTTCATATTTGCCCATAAATTCTTAAAAGTAATCCATTTTCACTATAATACTCTCCTAGAAACTCACATCTTTTAACTTAATTTTTCATTAGGGACCACCCCCCTTAGCTAACCTAGGAGATAGCTCAAACGGAGAGAGTCGGGATTAGTGTGACAACCCCTTCTCTGAGTTCTCAGCCACCAACCACACGTTGTGGGGTTGAAGGCTTTTCTCACTAACTTGTAGGTAGGTGTAGGCGGCAGGGTCAACAAAACCCCATGCCTCAAGAACAACAATAACAAATTTATTTTTCTCATTACATCAAATACTTAAAATCATGATTACATATGTCATTATGAAGACCAAATCTAGTTACATATTTCAACACTCCCTCTTAACTTGGGAGGTATTCATAATCCATACAAGGTACTTGGACATTCTCAATCTAAAGAATTCTCATAATAAGAGTCGGATTGATAACCCATCTGTATAACATCATGTAAACCAACATTGTCACATAGCAAGGCCTTGACTAACAAAGCTATCTCTCCACACGATCAAAGCACAATGCTAGCAAGACCAATGATTTATAGACACCATCATTGTCTCTCAAGGAACATACGGGTATGTCCTTCTAGGATTATTCTTATCTTGGATTCCTAGTCCTCAAAGAATCTTAGTCCTCTACGAATACTCTTATCTTGGATGCCCTACCACATCCTCAAAGAGTATCAAATGTCAGGTGCTTACCCAAACCTCCATTCCTTTTTCCCAAGTGAAGACAAGAATGATGTGCCTATCTCTCCCTTTCAACTAGGGAGGATATCACCACATTGATCCCTTCTTATATCTTCTTGTTGGGACTCTACCGGCCAATATTAAATTTTAATCAATGGCTCAGATCATTTCTCGATCGATCTGTGTGAGTTTCTAGATAATTTTCACCTTGGCTTAATTAATTCTGATTAATTAACCATTTTTCCTAAGTTTGGACTTAGGAAACATTAAAAATTCTGTTAAAAATCTAATTAAATCATCTCTAGGTGGAATTTCCAGAAATGATTTCTAGGTTTTTGAGATCTCATGTATTCTAGCCTCTCCGCCAATTTTTGTGGCTAGAACACATCCGATGTTACAAAAACTAACACTCCCTCTTAGCAAGAATTGTGTTCTCTCTAGTGTTTCACATCCTGCCACAACACCCTGTCTTTGTATCACCTCTTGTTACGCTGCTAATTTCTGGTTGTTGTTGCCCACCAACTATTGCGCAACTCTGATGTTGCGTCTATGTTGTTGCTAACACTTCCATACTGCTGCCAACTCTACATCTTCATTGCAACTACCTCTCATTAGTTGTTGCTGCAACTGCAATTGAGAAGCATCCTAAATACTGAATTAATTGTGTTTAGTATGATGCATCTGTCTCCCAAGTCTCTGACTGCTACTAGCATTTCCACTGTCACTGAAGAATTTGTGCTACCACCAACTTTGTACTGAGCCACCTACTCTGTTGTTAACATTGCACTCCTCAGCATCTCACCGCTACTAGTCTGCAACTGTCACTCTCGTACCGACTACATCAACTGCCACTGATCCATCCTGCGACTGAATATTGTGGGTCTCCGTAGCCAGGGAATGATCCATGAGGTGGACTCAAGGATCCTGCCCAACCTCTGCAGTTTTGAACTCTGATCTACTCATATTGTTGTTGCTACAGCTCTGCTGCTATCTCTGTACTGTTGTTGCAACTACTGCAATAATGAGTCTGATCTCCTCAGATCGGAAGCACTAGCTGCCATAGGGTTGCCCCCCTCTGAAGCTAAACTCCGTCTGAGTCTCGATCTCCCAATGGGAAATCCCTTTGCTCCCTCCTGGCAACTCGACTGTCCTCCTGTACTGGAAACTGGACTGCGTAGCTCTATGCTGCGAATCTCCTGATTGGAATTGCACTTGCATATTGGAATTGGACAATTCACACTCCCTGTGTCACTAGATCTAGCTCTGCAACTAACTCCTGGGTTCTGACTACAACTAGATTTGCAATTGTCTAATGACAAATTGCATCTGTTGGCACTAAACCTGCTAATATGCTACTGTGGGCTCCTATTGCAAAGGTGATGGTCCCGCTGTAAGAATCCAGAACTGATCTGACTAATCTCCTTATTGCAACTACATTGGACCCTGCCCAATATGGCACACTGGAGTCTTATACTCCTCCCCCTGGATCTGGTGCACCACTATCTCTTTTCAAGCCTAGTACCTGGATGGAACCCTTCCTTTCTTGGCAATGTGCACTAGACAACTCGCACTACCTCCGGCATCTACCTTTGGCAATTGGAAGTTGATTTATTGCCCAGATTTGCATTGTGGATAACTCGCATGGCCTCCTCTAACAATCTCGTATAGCCATCCCTACAAAGTTGCAAAATTTGGAACTCAAAACTAGAGAAATAAACCTCGAAAATCTCCCTCTTTCCCACTGCTCTAGTGCTAGATCTGCTACTCGCACTCCATTCTAAAGTGAGAATATTTGCTCATTGCTACTGCTAATCTGCAACTGGAAAAATTAGATCTCTAAAACTCGAGATCACCTGAGAGAAATTTTCCCTCTACTGTGTGTGCTTTTCTCTTCCACCCGACACAGATTTTGCTCTTGCAACTGCTGCAAAACCCTTTTTGCCCAACCAAGGAATCTGCTCAGCAAAAATATGATTTGTTGTTGCTCCCTCTGCCTGTTGGAATCACTATTCTAGGCAAATCTAATTTTCTGCAACCCTGCAATTGAAAATCGAACACTTGCCCAGCAATTCGCACTGCTTGGCTAGGCATTACGCAACACCAGAAAATTTCGGCCTATTGCTCCCTCTAAACAGTGAAATTTTCTTCTTCTGCTTCTGAGCTTCTCGGTTGATTAATCATACTCTGCTACCATGTGAAAATTCCATCTATCACAGCAACTGGAAATTATTTTCCTAATTGTTAATTTATTTAACAATTTATTTGCAGTTTGCTATGGCAAATATCAAATAATTCACACTGTGATTTTCACAAATAGATACTGCGGAAGAAAAATAGTGCTAGAAATTGAGAAAATACTAGCACACATAATAAAAATGATATTGTTATTTTGGTCAATTGTCCCTGTAAAAACCCAACTTGGGAAAACCAATGCAGCAGATGAGGGTTTTATTATTATGCAGCAGTGAGAAATTCTGAGTACAATAATCTAGATGCTGAAATTTGGCTATCCTGCTGAGAAAATACTAGCAAAAATATCTAGATGGAATTTACCCTCACTCTGGGCAATTCCGACACTGGACTGCCTCTGGAAAGCAAGTTGTCCAACTGGGCCTGTGCAGGCTTTGTGTCAACCTGAGGTTGTCTACCGCAATTGTTGCTCGAATTGACTACTAATCTAGCTATCCCGCATGCTGCTGATTGGGAAAAGGTCTCTCCAGCACTTTGGGACTCCTTCTCGGCCTCTGGAACTGAAATTGTCTGCCCTCTTCATCAAATCAAAATGCTTTCTTGAGGCTCTGCGTAGCCTCCTGGAGAATTCTCGACCTCTCTACAAATGTACTCACTTAATCTGGAAAATTCCCCCCAGCTTCACTATCCGTGCCTCTCACTATCTCTACTTCCTCATTGAAGCTCGAACTCTCCGGCAACTAACTGCTGCTACACTAGAAAATCAAATTCTCCAAGTGACTCTGGTGTATTCTACATCACCACATTGATCCCTTCTAATATCTTCCTGTTGGGACTACAACGGCCAAGATTAAATATGAATTGATGCCTCAGATCATTTTTGGATCAATCCGTGTGAGTTTCTAGAGAATTTTCACCTTGACTCAATTAACCAGTTTTCTTAAGTTTAGACTTAGGAAACATTAAAATATTGGTTAATAATCTAATTAGGTCATCTCTAGATGGAATTTCCAGAAACGATTTCTAGGTTTTGGAGATTTCATGTATTCTAGTCTCTGCACCAAATTTTGTGGCTAGAACACATCTGATGCTACAAAAACTAACACTCCGCACCTAACTGCCAATAGTTTGCAACTATCACTTGGGTAATCTTACTGCATCACTGACACTGATCCATCTTGCTACAAAATATTGTGGGCCCATGTAACAAGGTAATGATCCATGAGGAGGACACCTCAATGGACCATGCCCAAATCTGCAACTCAAGGACTATAACTCCATATCTCGCCACCTCTGTCCTGGAGGTATAGCTTCAAATATAGAAAAATCTCTCTCCATCCTAGAGGACAACTTGTCGATCTCTGCGGACATTGCTACCTAGTCCTGCTTCTCCTAATTGTCCTTCATTTCAAGAGGACACTACATACTGTGGTGGCCAAGCTAGCCACACCTGAAGCACTTGACCTTAGGTAGGTCCTTTTTCTTCTTTTTTCACCTTATACCTAGTTGGGACCCTTTGATACTACGACCACATTCTCCTTTTCCTTCTAACCCTTCACACCCTTGTTGTTGCTCTCGCTGATGGTACTCTTTAGTAGAACTTGCCTCAACTCCTCTTGCTACAAGTCTAACCACATCCTATCCCATCTAGACAATGTCTCTGCCCAAGATACATGGGACTAATACCTGCCACTCCTCTGAGACATTGTTCAGTACCAAACGTACAAGATTTGTTGGCTGATGTGCCTCCCCAATGGTTGCAAGTTGATAACAGACCTCATGAATCATGGTGAGGAAGGATTCTATGCCTTCACCCATCATTGTCCCAATGCTTCTCAGTTTCTCTTGCAGGAACATCTTCTGCTACTCGGTAGTGTTTTGATATAGTTGGATGAGTGCATCCCACATTTCCTTGGCCGTTCCTTTGTCTGCCGCACGTTGGACTATATGGTCCCAGACTCTATCCAGGATCAGTCACTTCGCCTTTGCCATCTCCTTCCTGAACTCCTTCAGCTGATCTACATCCTGAGGAACTACCACCACATTATCCACATAAGCTTTTAGGCCATGTCCATCCAACAGGAAGGTCATCCTTCCCTTCCAGATGACAAAGTTGTAGGCTCCCTCCAACCTATCCTAATCTATAAGCCCAGATGTGGCCATATCTGGAACTAGTCGAAAATCTCCCTCTTCCTCTACTTGGCTGCTAAATCTACTATTTCCACTCCCTGTTGGAGTGAGAAAAATTGCTCACGACTTCTACCAATTTGAAACTGGAAAATCAGATCTCTAAGACTCAAAACCTCCTAAGAGAAATTTCCCTTTCTGTGTGTTTTTCTCTTTCACCCGGCATTGATTTTGTTACTGCAAAACTCGTCTATGCCCAAACAAGGAATATGCTCAATGAAAATTATTGAGTTGTTGCTCCCTCTGCCTGCAGTGTTCACTGAATCTGGAAAGCCAAATTTTTCTGACAGCCTGCACCGAAAAATCGATCTGCCTAGTAATTTGAATTGCCTAGCTTAGGATCCATGCAACCTCCATAAATTCGTCCTGTTGCTAACTCTAAACAGCGAATTTTTGCTTCCGCTTTTGAGCTTCCTCGTCTATTCAAAATTTCTCTGATACCATGTGAAAATTTCAAGTCTGAAACCCTATTGCATAAACTAGTGTTATTTCTTCTAACTGTTGATTAAATTAGCAATTTATTGTGACATCAACAAAGAAATAGACACACTACAATCTTCACAAAAATATTGCGAAAAATAATAGTGTTGGAAACTGAGGAAATATTCTAACACACACACAAAATTTGACACAATTATTTTTGGACTAAGTCCCCGAAAAAACCCAACTTGGGAAAAATGGTGCAGCAACTGAGGGTTTTTATTATTATGCAGCAATAAATTAATTTAGTACAATCTGGACGCCGAAAATTTGCAATCCTATTGAGAAAACACTGGCAAAAGTTATCTGAGGGAAGTTACCCTCTCTCCGAGCAATCCCGACACTTGACTGCCCATGGAAAGCTAGTTGTCCAACTTGACCTGCACAGGCTCTGCATCACTCTAGAGTTGCCTGTCACACGTATTGCATAAATCGACTACCAATCTAGCAGTCTTGCCTGCTCCCGATTGGGAAAATGCTTCTTTGGCCCTTTGGAAACTCTTCTTGGCTTCTGGAACTGAAAATGTCTTCCCCTCCAACAAAATCAACTGCTCACTTGAGGGTTTGTGTTTCCTCTACATAGCCTCCTAGAGAAAATCTCGACCTCTCTGCAAAGTACTCACCAAATTTGGGAAATCTTCCTCTGACCTCACTATCCCCGCTTCCCTTCTAAAGCTCGAACTCTTCCAGCAACTACTACTGCTCTCTGGAAAAGTCAAACTCTCCAAGGAAATCAATCTCAAGTGTGTGATCTCCATCTACCCATCAACCTCTTCTCATAATCTCCATTTGGGACTCCAACGGCTAAGATTAAAACATAATCAATGGCTAAGATCATATCTAGATCGATCTGTCTGAGTTTCTAGATGATTCACACCTTTCTCAATTAATTTTGACTAATAACCCATTTTCCTAAGTTTAGGCTTGGGAAATATTTAAAAATAGGCTAATAATCTAATTGAGACATTTCTAGGTGGAATTTCCAAGAAATGTTTTTTGGGTTATGAAGAACTCTTGTGTTTTAGCCTCTCCACAACATTTCGAGACTAGAACACCTTTGATGCTACAAAAACTAACAAACCTCTCCCACGATAGCCAACTCATCCTTCACCTGTGAGATCTTGGTGAGGTATGAGGTCACACTGTCGGTCTTGGTCATCTTGGTGTTTCTTAGCTTTTGCCTCAGTATAATTTTCCTATTCTCATTGGAACTCTGTGTAATGTGACTAGGGACTTCCACATCTCATAGGAAAACCTCTTATCGGTCACATAAGGGAATAAGTGGCCTTTAATGTCATCTAGAATGATCCTCTTAGCCTTCACATTCCTCTTGTTGAAGTCCATTTACTGAGTTGGATCAGTAGGTGGTTGCACAGGAGCCTCAATTATGTCCCACACTTCAACTTCCTCCAATAAAGGCATCATCCTCTCCTTCCAAGGGACAAAATTATCAGCCCCACTCATTCTATCGTCTACCCTCGAACTAGTAGCCATGACCCTCACAACCAATAAAATGGAGCAAAATTTGTTGCTAGGCAATCTCCTACCTCTCAACCACCACTTCTTTGTGTTTCTGACTGAGATTTAATGACTATTGTTCACTGATAAGGCTGAATTTTTGCTTACTGGTCTTTGTGTCGGCTGAAGCAAAACTCGGATCTGACTGCTCTCATGTTTTGATACCTTGTAGAAAATTATGCACTGTTGTAGCCCAGCACAGTTTCAAATTTTTGCATGGTTTAATACCCAAAACCCATCATACACACATGACTAATATATACATTAATTTTGCATTTAATATGAAACATAAAACTACTCTACCATTTTACTTTTCACAACTGATACAAGAGAAAATTGCAACCACACATGAATTTAAAACTCTTGTTTTTGGTCTAATGACCCTAGAAAACCCCACAAGGGGAAACCAGTCTTCAAGGAGGATTTTATTTGCTTCTAAGGAAATTTGTACAACAAGAAATTAGGACTTATCTGTAACAAATAAAATATATATAAATAATGTAAATGATAATAAGCATAAATAATTATTAGTTAACTAGTAATTAAGCTGAAGAGGCATGTCTAAATGAGACATGACTTTTCATGAAGAGACACTTGCCTGATATATAAGCAAGCCTCTCGTTCTCAT
>APFE031420759.1:0-11953 GCA_000404065.3 Pinus taeda | reverse complement strand
CCTCATCCTCATCCTCATCATCTCCTGATATATGTTGAACATAATTTGGATCATCATCATAATCATTGTCTTGGCAATCATTACCTATAGCGTTCTGACAAAAAAAATCAATATCACATGTTACTATTAATTATATAACACAATGCATGTTTTTTTTATACAATGTTAACCATAAAATGAGGTAAGATATAATATCTAATAGCACTAAAAAATAAAATGAAAATACGGTTCAAAAGTATATTGGAAATACAACTAAGATTACATACCATAGAGTCCCATCCAAACAACAAATTCAACCCATCTCTTTTGCTGCAGCACCTCCTTTTCCAAATGATTTGGAGATCTTCCATATTTTAGTTCCTATCAATCAATAAATAGGGAGAAATTAGAAAACAATGAATTTCTTCTAGTACAAACTTTATTAAAAAAATATCACATGTTTAATATACTTACAAAGGTTGTTATCAATGCTTTTAAACCTTTTTGGCCACTACGATGAGTGACTTTTGTCTTGGTTAACCTCGCCTTGGATGCCTTGTCCTTAAACATAAACCAATTCAATTTATTTTCACACAAATACATGTCTAAGATACTTATAAGTATTAATACATTCTAAATAACATTTAATGAAAAATTTAATACTTGAATGCTCTCATTTCCGGCCTTTCATTGTGCATCCAACTTCTCACATGATTTTACAAGTTCTTTCCATACTTTAAAAGGTATGTCAAATGGTCTTTGTTTTAGTCTTTGATCTTGAGGCATTTTTTTAATTTTTCTTGTTTGGTTTCAACGAAACCTCTTATAGTTGAGCGACATTTGCAATTTTATCTTCTTAACCGACCAACCTGTACCAAATTCATTCTCTATGTCCTGTACCACCATCTTTTTTAGGTGAAGTGGAATCTTGGAGAATGTGAGGTGAAGATGATCTCTAAATCGTTGAAGGCAAGAGTCCTTTAGCCTATTTAAGAATTGTTTTCTTGCATCTGTCCTTCTTATCTCCCCTGAGACAGGGTCATACTCTATCTTGGCACCTAAACTACCAATAGATGATGCATAAGCTAAGGATGAACAAGAATTTGCAGTCCCAGGGGTTGCCATCACACAAGATGTTACAACACAATGTTCTTCATTATTGGTGTTTGATGTCAATGACACTTTTTTCGATTTTTTTCTTGATCCAAGAGAGGATGGGCAGCTTATGGATTCTCGTAAAGCTTGTTGATTACCTGGACCTAACTGATTAGCTTCAGGGGATTTTGTCTTAAGAAATTGGATTAGGGATTCAACACCCAAAGCATGAAGTTTTTAAAGTCCTTCTGTCCCAAAAACATCTTCAAGCAAGGACTCTGTTATCATATTATTTCCCTGTCCAAGTTTCAATGATTTACCACAAAGTATAACTATAAAATTATAATTCTAACTTCAAATCTTAAACAAAAAATAAAACATATTATATTATGTAATTATTCTATAAAAACAAAGTAAGCTTACCTTTTCTGATCCACTTGCACCTCCTTCTCCACTTGCCATATCCCCAAATTAGAAGAGATCGATAAGAAAGGATGGTCTCCCTAAAAAAGCAAAGTATTGAAGGTGAATAATCTCAAAATGGCTCTCTAGGGCAGAATTTGCAGACAACTTAGTTAAAAATCCAAGTGACAATTTCTGTTTTGACAATTTCTTCGTTTCTTGGAATCAGATTCTCGAGTCCTAGATGATAGAATGGTTCAGCTCTTATGCTGTCATGCATATAAAAGACCTCATGCCATTGTTCCCCCCTTCATGTTTTTTCTTAAAAATACATTACCCTTTTTACATAATTACAAAATATAAACAGCAGTAGATTTTTACATACTTACATAATACAAACAATAGATTTTTAGCAATTAGAATTTAGGTTTACCAAATTTCCAAATGTTTTTTATCTAATTAAAAAACATAAACAACAACAGATTTTTACATAATTACATAATACAAACAACAACAGATTTTTACCAATTAGAAATTTGATTTTTTATCAAATTTCTAATTGGTTAAAATCTGCCGTTGTTTGTATTATGTAATTATGTAAAAGTTTGTTGATGTTTATGTTCTGTAATTAAATAAAAAAACATTTGGAAATTTGTTAAAAATCCAATTTTTAATTGGTAAAAATCTGTTGTTGTTTATAAAGGACCTTATTGAAAAACGGTTATAAAAGACTTCATGCCATTGTTTTTCCCACTTCATGTTTTTTTCTAAAAAAAAAAATTCTCTTTTAACATCATTACAAAATCTAAACATCAACGTATTTTTATATAATTACATAATACAAACAACAATAGACTTTTACCAATTAAAAATTAGATAAAATCTAATTTTTAATTAGAAATTTGATAAAAATCTAATTTCTAATTTGATAACAATCTAATTAGAAATTAGATAAAAATGATGTCGTGGCATCACCCATCCTAGTTAAAAGAAAAGCAGTAGATCTTTACCACTTAGAAATTAGATAGAAATATAATCTATAATTTGATAAAAATATCATTTCTAATTTAATGAAAATCTAATTTCTAATAATTCCCTAGCATCACCCATCCAAGTTAAAAGAAAAACCCCGGTAAAAGGAAAACCCTAAAAGCAGCTGATAGGAAAAATCCACTAGTATTAATTTATAAAATATGACTAAGGGAATAAGAAGGTGTTGTTCCTAGAAGGAAGAAGTCTATGCTCGAGAGGAGTTGGTGATGCCTGCGTGTTGGTTGGGAGAAACAAGCACTCTCCCATAGATTTCCCAAAGGAATTTGTAAGTTTTTATTTGTGCTTAATAACAGACTTAAGCTTATTTTGAAGTGGTATATTGGTTTGTTTTCACAGCAAGGTTATTTTGGTCAAATCATTGTTGCGGTATTTAAAATTACATGAAACTTATATGAGTTTATGATCTGCATTAGGATTCCTCAGAAATCTACCCATGTGAAAACCTTAATGATGTAATATCTACCCATTGTGACTTGAATTAATGTTTGGATCTTGATGCTGAAATGACACAGTTGTGTCTTTACCTACAGTTAAAAATATATATTTTGTAATATTTTACAATTGTTTCTGGGGTTACAAAATTTCCTCTCTCCATCGCTACCAATGATGTTGGTATCCAGCTATGCCAATAATGTTGGTATTGGAGTTGCCCAACACAATGCTAGTTGTTATGCATATCTCATGAATATGGATTATTAGGAATTTGTTCCACTGGTTGTAGGTGTCAATAGCCCACTAATGGTGTTATGGGTTGCAATCTGATTCAGTCGTTGCTGATTCACATGCATGGGGAACTTGAGCCTCTGTAGCTGGTGGGGAGCATGACCTCACTAGAGTATGCTTTCTTATCTACTCTCCACTATGTCTTGAGTAGTTTGCACCAAATATTCATGGTCCAATACTGGGTGATCAGGAGTTGTTTTGCTAAACATATTGAAGGCCAACCCTTTGTTTTGTAAAAAGGTGATGCACTAAATGATAGAAAACCAAGCATACTATAATTCCCGTTTATGTTTGGCTGACATTTCCATAAATTGCAGTAAGTACTTATTTATTTGTGGTTTGTCAGTCACTTATTGTTTCTTTATCAGATGAATTATAATTGATATCTCATCCTGCAGAAATAGTACTACATCCACGGTTTGTAAAATGATCAATGATTTATATCAAACCTCAACACTCCAGGAGAGCAATGGAATCTATGACATCATCTCTAAATTTGACACGACGGTAATAGAATTGGCAGTAACAACATACCAAGCAGCTCTACTATTGTTGTTCAATGAAGCTACGAAGCTGAGCTATGTAGAAATTAAATCTCAACTAAATTTGGAAGATGAAGATCTTATTCGACTTCTGTATTTAGTTTCATGTGGAAAGAACAAGATTCTTCTAAAGGAAACTAGCACTGCAACAATATCTACAAGTGATAATTTTGAATTCAATACTCCCTTTTCGCACAAGCTGAAAAAGATTAAGATTCCACTTATAGATATGAATGCAAATGAGAGGAATAGAGTAATCAAAAATGTAAAAGAAGACAGACATTTCTAAATTGATTCAACAATAGTTCTCATCATGAAGGCTAGAAAAATCTTACCTCGGCAACAACTATTGAGTGAGTGTGTTGAACAACTCCAAAGCACATTCAAGCCCGAACTTAAAGCAATAAAATCCAGAATTCAGGACTTGATCTCAAAGGAGTACCTAGAACGTGACAACGAAAACAGTAATTTATTGAGATATATAGCCTAATGTCGCTGATTGAGATGCAAGTTGAAAGCAAATCTGTAATGCAACTTATGGTTAATTTTTTTTTATTTTAGAGAAATAAAACATATCACAGATTGGATTTTCCATGTGAGTTCGATTGACTAACATAGAAATACTCTGTTTTGTGATAGAGGATGAAGAAGTTTTCCAGGTCACTTGCAAATCACTCACCCAGTTCTACCTTCAAGAGGAGGGACTTTAGATAATGCATGGTTTTTGTGCCACAACTCATCACAGGAGAGAACACTGCTCGACTCATGCTACTGTTCCTTAAATTTTGTTTTATGTTTCAGACAGGGAGTTCCATCCCTTCATCTATAAGGAAATAACATAAAGTAGCGATGGATCAATATAGAAGTTGAAACTATTAGGATCTAAATAAGTGGTGATTTTATCCACTACTCTAGCTAGAGCCTAAAAAATATAAAATTTGGGTTTGGTGGTTGTGAATTCCATTGCCACTGAAGGTAGGTATAGCCTAATTTTGTGTCCACCAGAAACCTATCAATTATTTTGGCTATACCCTCCTTACCCTTCCTTTCATTACACCAATCTTACAAATAGCATGCATTTTCAAAACCTAACCACATTTTTCCAGTGTAAGTGAACACCTAGGATCAATTTCTCAATCTCTTCTTTAGCTTTAATGGGCTTCTTTCCCTTACCTTTGTTGGTAGCAATGTTTTTGATGTCGACCAATCAAACTGTAGTCAAAGAGCCCCCAGCTCCAATGGTTTTTTAGATTGGTTGTGCTTGATCTCCACGTCCGAACATTCAATGTGCGAAGAGATGACAACAAATTATTGGAAAGGTGGCCAATTATAGTTTAAAAGGCCGTCTTGGGAAACAACTGTCTCTATTGGACAGGCAGGTTTCTTAGCTGTCATGATTCAAATGTTTGTACCTCCACCAACCTCCATTACTTGTATGTGATGGACTTTGCAAGTCAACCGACTTGAGTTAAAAACTCCAATCGTCGATCTATGAGAAAACTGTAGATAACAAGTTTTCTTCCTAAGAACTGGATCCATTAGAAAACACATTGCCTCACAAATAGCGTTGATGTTGTTTATATATTGATCACAATCAAGGTTCAATTGAAAGAGGCCATTTGTGAGGACAACAGACACTCGGACCTAAGTGGAGCAATGGATAACAATCATCAGCATCAGCATAATAATGAATGAATTTCATATGAGGAAATCAATAGAAAAAGAGAGATAGGTACATAGCTAGGAATATACCAATGCATTCATTGCTCCGGCTTTCTTGTGGTGTTGGAAACCAGGGTTCTTTTCATGGGATACATAAACTAACCATGGCAATTCATTGCCAAAATTGTCAACTCCCCCTGATTCAGTCACTAACGGAGGCTGCAGAGCATTTTCAAATGGTGTGCTAGTAACAACCTTATCATTATCTTATGTAAGCTCACGATTTGTCAATGGCGTACCACATTTTGGTCCAAATAATGTGTACAAGCAAGGAGATATATCATGGCCCTCAGTATGTCCAAGTGTATTCAGTGGTGTGTCAAAGGATTCCATCCTCTGTTCCAGTGTAGGTGATGACATATTCTATGAAACAAATTGTTGACTTATCTCCGGAAAAGAAAAAATGAAAAAATGTCACACATACAGTGCACCAACTGTGTACTATGTTCCTTAAGATGAATTTGATAAAGAAGATGGAAAAATATGAAGTTCATAACATAATTTAGCTTACCTTTTCAGAATCCTTTGCTGCTATTTCATTTTCTTTGTGTAGATTCTATTGCTTCCATAAACTAAGTTGTCCCACCAGCCTAGCACGACTCTCATTTAATGAACTGTGCAAGGCTCATCCTTCATATGGATTGCCTTGGCTTGTAAACAGAAATGGTATCTATGGTTATCTTTGTGCTTCCATTAAGTTTTCAATTCATCGGCCTTCTGGAAGGTGTAGCATAGAATGACTCTAGAAGTTGTCCTTGTAAATCCAATTGAAATGTTTGAAATCTATTGCTCAAAGTCAGTATTCTATCTACAATTTGGTTCTTTTTGAATCCCCTTTACTAGGAACATTCATATCAGCCAAGATAGTAGAACCTTCAGCTACTTCTCCAAATTCCACAGGATTTTCTGTAAGGAGAATACTTTCAAAATGCTCTATCCCTTCCAAAACCATAGCATCCTTCTCCATGACAGACACATGGTCTCCAAGTGGGACATGCAGTGACAAATATTTAGTCTCTGATGTCACATCATTTCCTATAAGCTCAAGCTTTTTCACTGGGGTATCATATTCTGGCCCCTCAGCATGTTCAAGCCTCTTCAATGGCTTATCGAGGGAAAGTTGTTGATTGCACACATCCTTGTCTTCTAGAAGAGATTCATTCATACTTAAACAAGGGGATATATTGTAACTTTTTCTAATTCTGAATTTTTGGATGGAATTCTGGAGCCCAGGCCAAATAAGGTTCTTAAACAAGTTGATATATTATATCCCACCATAACCTCATGGATCCTCAACGGAGTATCCGATTGGGAAGGTTCCTGCTTGCTCACCACAATCTGTATATTTTCTCCAACTTTGAAATTTTCGGTCTCTCCAGCTTCCTCGCCATTGTTTCCCTCAATTTTGGCAGGGTCAATGAATCCCTCATGTTTTCTGTTGGTGTCGATATTAGACAATTGTTCTCTAATTGGACTTGCAGCAGTTATGCCATCAACAATAAAAATGCTTTCCTGGCATGCTCCATCTTCAACTTCATTCTTTTTTGCAGTTATATTATATCCCTCTGTAACCTCATGGGTCTTCAAAGGATTATCCAATCGGTAAAGTTCCTGCTTGCAGGCAGCTTCTATAACAATCTTTGAGATATTTTCTGGAAGAGAATCATCAATACCTGAACAAAATAATGCATCATTACTCTCCATAATATTTGGCTTATCTAATGGATCACTAAAGTCCAGTACCAAAAAAAGAATTCAAGAAAGAAGACATATCAAGGCCTTCTGTAAGCATAGGCATCTTCAATGGAGTATCCATGTTAGAAGGTTCCTGCCTGCTGGCCACTATGTCTACTTTCACAAGTTGTATATTTTCTCCAACTTTGAATTGTTTTGTCTCTTCAACTCCATTTTGTATAGATTTTTCTTCCTGGTCATCCTTATTACCATACTTCAAACAAGTCATTCATAGTACTGAAATGGAGCAGCCCTGCTGCTAGATAAAGCTCAAACTTGATGAAGATCTTCTTACTGTTATTCAAAACTTTTTGCAGGGTTATGATTTGAAACACTGCTTCGACTGAAACCCCTAGTGTAAAAGATATTTTTGATTTTGAAATGATAACAGTATAGACAGTGGATGTCAACAATACCATTGAATGCCAGAACAATCTGCCCATGCATATGCTCTTCCTTGATTATGATATTGAAGATAGGCAAAGGAAATTATACCAATGAGATAGATCAATGCTTCAGAGAATGAAGATCGGTGGATACTCCTGGACTTATTATGGAGATTGAAGACACAGCAAAAGTCATACATTCCTTAGAAGTGAAGTCAGATGATCTTTGGTATCATAGAGATTTGTTCCTTTCACTTCTTCATAGGCACCTTACTAGCTAGTGCTAGTGAGAAGTATCAGCAAGTTCTGAGGGAGCAACATATCTTTTCTTACTATGCCAACTATATGCCCTAGACTTGAATCTAAACAGCGAATTGTCAACAATGGTGTCTTGTCACTTAAAAAAACTCAACAATGCCTTGTGGATACTAAATTCAACATGTTTATTTATGCTGGTCTCTATAAGATTACAGCCTTCATTAGGAGCTCTTTTCATGGTCATATATGATGATGCCATTTGATGCTATTGGTTAGATTACATATAAATAGTGAATTCTCAACAATGGTGTCTTGTCACTCAAAAGATACTCAACAGTGCCTTGTGGATCTTAAATTCAACATGTTTATTTATGTTGGTCTCTGTAAGATTACAGTCTTCATTAGGAGTTATTTCCATGGTCATATAAGATGATTCCATTTGATGCTATTGGTTAGATTACATATATATGGAGTATAGATTCCATATTAACTATGCATTAGTGCCACAATATGTCGCAGAGAAGCAATGTAGATTGATGCCATTCATTCAAACTGACTTTGTTGTAGAGGAACGTGTCAGTCGACCTGTGTGTTAATGTTATACATAATGCAGAGGAACAAAGTCTTATACATTGTGAGCCATATGAACTATGTAGAGCCAAGAGCCATTGGTAATAGAATTGGCAGTAACAACATACCAAGTAGCTCTGCTATTTCCGTTCAATGAAGCTACGAAGCTGAGCTATGTAGAAATTAAATCTCAACTAAATTTGGAAGATGAAGATCTTATTCGACTTCTGTAATTAGTTACAAGATTCTTCTAAAGGAACCTAGCACTGCAACAATATCTACAAGTGATAATTTTGAATTCAATACTCCCTTTTCGCACAAGTTGAAAAAGATTAAGTTTCCACTTACAGATATGAATGCAAATGAGAGGAATAGAGTGATCGAAAATGTAAAAGAAGACAGACATTTCTAAATAGATTCAACAATAGTTCTCATCATGAAAGCTAGAAAAATCTTACCTCAGCAAAAACTACTGAGTGAGTGTGTTGAACAGCTCCAAAGCACATTCAAGCCCGAACTTAAAGCAATAAAATCCAGAATTCAGGACTTGATCTCAAAGGAGTACCTGGAACGTGAAAATGAAAACAGTAATTTATTGAGATATATATCCTAATATCGTTGATTGAGATGCAAGTCGAAAACAAATCTGTAATAAAACTTATGGTTAATTTTGTTTTATTTTAGAGAAATAAAACATATCACAGATTGGATTTTCCATGTGATTTCGACTGACTAACATAAAAATACTATGTTTTGCAATAGAGGATGAAGAAGTTTTCCAGGTCACTTGCAAACCACTCACCCAGTTCTACCTTCAAGAGGAGGGACTTTAGATAATGCATGGTTTTTGTGCGACAACTCATCACAGGAGAGAACACTGCTCGACGCATGCTACTGTTCCTTAAAATTTGTTTTATGTTTCAGACAGGGAGTTCCATCCCTTCGTCTACAAGGAAATAACATAAAGTGGAGATGGATCGATATAGAAGTTGAAACTATTAGGATCTAAAGGAGTGGTGGTTTTATCCACTACTCTGGCTAGTGCCTAAAAATATAAAATTTGGGTTTGGTGGTTGTGAATTCCATTGTCACTGAATGTAGGTATAGCCTAATTTTGTGTCCACCAGAAACCTATCAATTATTTTGGCTATACCCTCCTTACCCTTCCTTTCATTACACCAATCTTACAAATAGCATGCACTTTCAGAACCTAACCACATTTTTCCAGTGTAAGTGAACACCTAGGATCAATTTCTCAATCTATTATTTATCTTTAATGGGCTTCTTCCCCTTACCTTTGTTGGTAGCAATGTTTTTTATGTCGACCAATCAAACTGTAGTCAAAGATCCCCCAACTCCAATTGTTTTTCAGATTGGCTGCGCTTGATCTCCATGTCCAAACATTCAATGTGCGAAGAGATAACAACAAATTATTGGAAAGGTGGCCAATTATAGTTTAAAAGGCCGTCTTGGTAAACAATTGTCTCTATTGGACAGGCAGGTTTCTTAGCTGTCAGGAGTCAAATGTTTGTACCTCCACCAACCTCCTTCATTACTTGTATGTGATGGACATTGCGAGTCAACCGAATTGAGTTAAAAACTACAAGCGTCGATCTCTGAGAAACCAGTACATAGCAATTTTTCTTCCCAAGAACTGGATCCATTAGAAAACACATTGCCTCACAAATAGCGTTGATGTTGTTTATATATTGATCACAATCAAGGTTCAACTGAAAGAGGCCATTTGTGAGGACAACAGACACTCGAACCTATGTGGAGCAATGGATAACAATCATCAGCATCAGCATAATAATTAATGAATTTCATATGAGGAAATCAACAGAAAAAGAGAGATGTGTACATAGCTAGGAATATACTAATGCATTCATTGCTTCAGCTTTCTTGTGGTGTTGGAAACTAGACCTCTTTTCATGGGATACATAAACTAACTGTGGCAATTCATTGCCAAAATTGTCAACTCCCCTTGATTCAGTCACTAACGGAGGCAGCAGAGCATTTTCAAATGGTGTGCCAGTAACAACCTTATCATTATCTTATGTAAGCTCATGATTTTTCAATGGCGTACTACATTTTGGTCCAAATAATTTGTACAAGCAAGGAGATATATCATGGCCCTCAGTATGTCCAAGTGTCTTCAGTGGTGTGTCGAAGGATTCCATCCTTTGTTCCAGTGTAGGTGATGACATATTCTGTGAAACAAATTGTTTACTTATCTCCTGAAAAGAAAAAATGAAAAAATGTCAAGCATACAGTGCACCAACTGTGTACTATGTTCCTTAATATGAATATGATAAAGAATATGGAAAAATATGAAGTTCATACATAATTTAGCTTACCTTTTCAGAATCCTTTGCTGCTGTTTCATTTTCTTTGTGTAGATTCTATAGCTTCCATAAACTAAGTTGTCCCACTAGCCCATCACGACTCTCTTTTAATGAAATGTGCATAGCCTCATCACTTCCTATGGATTGCCTTGGCTTGTAAACAGAAATGGTATCTATGGTTATCTTTGTGCTTCCATTAAGTTTTCAATTCATCGGCCTTCTGTAAGGTGTAGCATAGAATGACTCTGGAAGTTGTCCTTGTAAGTCCAATTGAAAAGTTTGCAATCTATTGCTCAAATTCAGTATTCTGTCTACAATTTGGTTATTTTTGAATCCCCTTTACTAGGAACATTCATATCAGCCAAAATAGTAGAACCTTAAGCTACTCCTCCAGACTCCACATAATTTTTTGTAAGGAGAATACTTTCAAAATGCTCTGTCCCTTCCAAAACCATAGCATCCCTCTCCATGAAAGACAAATGGTCTCCAAGTGGGACATGCAGTGACAAATATTTAGTCTCTGATGTCACATCATTTTCTATAAGCTCAAGCTTTTTCACTGGGGAATCATATTCTGGCCCCTCAGCATGTTCAAGCCTCTTCAATGGCTTATCTAGGGAAAGTCGTTGATTGCACACATCCTTGTCTTTTAGAAGAGATTCATTCATACTTAAACAAGGGGATATATTGTAACTTTTTGTAAGTTAGGAATTTTTGGATGGAATTCTGTAGTCCAGGCCAAATAAGTTTCTTAAACAAGTTGATATATTATATCCCACCGTAACCTCATGGATCCTCAACAGAGTATCCAATTGGGATGGTTCCTGCTTGCTCACCACAATCTGTATATTTTCTCCAACTTTGAAATTTTTGGTCTTTCCAGCTTCCTGGCCATTGTTTCCCTCAATTTTGGCAGGGTCAATGAATCCCTCATGTTTTCTGTTGTTGTCCATATCAAACAATTGTTCTCTAATTGGACTTGCAATAGTTATGCCATCAACAATAAAAACTCTTTCCTGGCCTGCTCCATCTCCAACTTCATTCTTTTCCGCAGCTATATTATATCCCTCTGTAACCTCACAGGTCTTCAAAGGATTATCCAATTGATAAAGTTCCTGCTTGCAGGCAGCTTCTGTAACAATCT
>APFE031420747.1:4865-20754 GCA_000404065.3 Pinus taeda | reverse complement strand
ATTATATTTAATCAAGCCTTCTAGAGACTTATCAATTCCATCAATTTAGCCCTATTTTAATAGAATTTTCCCTGGTTTGCCATGGTTGTCCACATTTCCTCTTTCACAGTTTTGAATTCTGATTTTAATGAAGGGTGCTTGGATGCTCTTACATCAGACTCCCAAGGCACAAAATTTTATAACCTCCTAGTCATATTCTTTCTCCATCCCTTAGCAATTCTACCCACATCCTATGTGGAGTTGCCTTTATGATCTTTCGTAACAACATTCGTGAGCTGCAACAAATCCTCTGTAGTAACAAGACTCCTTCTTGCTACACATGCTTCACTAATCTTCTCTCCTCTGAGCTTAGTCTTTTGGCATCTCTCTGGTTCTCTCTCTTCTGGAACCAATTGAGCACTCCATGCTCTAGGTTGCTACAATCTTCTCACCTTCTCCTGCCACTACCTTCAATACCTTTGCATGATCTTGTTGTTATTTCTATTTCCTTTGCATCTACAAATTTTGTTGCACTGTATCTCTGTGTGCCTGTTGTTTGTCAGATTAGAATCTAATCTCCTCTTAACTGCATACATACCTTCAAAAGATAACTCTGTTCTAAGTTTTCTCAAAGAATTTTTACACACAGAATTTCCTTGTTCTGCTTCGATATCAAAAATGATGACAACTAAGATGATTTTACGTAGCAAAGCTACCTCTTTACAAAATTCATTCGTGGACCTATGGGTTATGGGCACACGTATACATCAGAAGCCTTTAAGCTAGCAGACTTTACACAAAACCCATCCAATCACCGGTCGGTCAACAAACAATCAAATACAACATAACTTGGCCAATAAAATGCCAGTCATACTTTGAACGCATATGGCCAAAACCCAAAAGGAGATAAACCCTAGTTCATAACCTATCAGGTCCGCTAGAACCATTAACTTGTGCACATGTTCGTGCATGATTACCGTTCGATCATTGATTCAACGGAAAGTCTCGATGGCCAGAATTCAATGAGCTCTTAAGCCCGATATATAAAACCGCACCACGAATTCCAAAATAACCACCGCACACTTTTCAATGCGATATGTGTTCGATCAATCACCCAATGGATGATTGTGATCTATTCAAACTTCAACTAGATTAAGTCACTGTTCATAACTTTCTTGGGTTTGGAATTGAAATACTCCTTACGACTTTGAGGCTGCACTAGAATCAACTTCTCGCCTATGAAAATTTCCTTTATATTCTTATTAACGCCCATGCATCTTCACCACATGATGACTGTAGATCTCCTCCCATCATATGGCTGCGATGGCTCCTCTGGATTCCTCTGTACTTTGATAGTATCTGTCGATCTGCCTAATCTTACGATTTTGATTGAAACGAATCCCTAGTTTAATTTTGATGGAATTTGCATTATAACATAGCTTAACTCTGCCATACTTTGAAAACACTCACATTAATCCATACAACGCTCATTCTAAGATATCATATTATTATTGGATCATCATCAATCCTTATAGTGATCGATGGTCAATCAACACACGTATAACATAGAATTTTAACTCTTCCATCACATACATCTAAATTATGATTAAACAATATGCATACACACGTAATATAGACAACCACATATTTCAATTATAAACAGAACTATATTATAATCTAAGGCATCTTAGCCTTAGTCACAAATTCTCCTTTTGATTACATTGTATCCAATCTCTCCTATCTCTTCACAACACATAGTTACACAATTTATAGAAATAACTATAGAATCATGGATCATTCTAGATCCATGATATTCTCCTAAAATCGTTCAATCAAACCCCTAAATCTCTCTATACACATACATGGTAGATAATTACATTTAATCAAGCCTTCTAGAGACTTATCAATTCCATCAATTTAGCCCTATTTTAACAGAATTTGTCCTAGTTTTCCATGATTGTCCACGTTTCCTCTTTCACAGCTTAAATTCCGATTTTAATGAAGGGTGTTGGGATGCTCCTACATCACATTCCCTCCATAATCAATACTTTAAGCATTTACTTTGCTTAGCCATTAACTCAATGGACCCGTGCCATCAACAGAAAACCAGAACTCCTACATAAACCTTCTTCTTGTTTGTTAATAGGTTACATAATTTTGTTTTATCACTACCATTGCTTTGATTGCAGGTTTCTTACCAGATCCCAACACTATCAACTGCCAAGGACACTACCTCCCTGATCATTGTCAAATTATTCCTTTTGTTCCTGGCCCCAGAACTTTCTATATGTCCGTGAATTGTTTCCTCTCCCAATCATGTCTTGACTATCAGCCTTAGTCATCGTGCCTCCCAAGGACAAAGGACCAGAGGAAATTATTAATCCTCTGATTTATCCTCCTGTAGATCTTCATCATATCCCTATGGATGATAGAGACTACAAGATCCACGAAACACTCTGTGAGATCGACCTCTTCGAGATGTACTGTTGGCTTGAATATAAATACATTGACAAATTAGATGATATCCAGCTGTGGGAGTCAAACCTACCTCATTACATCTTTCCTTGTACCCACAACACTCCTGATTTCATTAGAAAATGCCATGCATCATATCTGCCAAGCCAAAGGGCCATAGTTAATCCCAATGGACACATTATATTCACCATAACCCCTCAGCTATTGATAAAATGATGCAAGCCCCCACAGTCACCAATGCTACCCCATTTTCCTGTGAAGCTCTAGTTGAAATATACTAGAAATGAGACTTTGCTAAGAGAGCCCAAACTCTTGAATTATTCTTAACACAAGATGTTGCATTACCAAAGAAAAATCCTCCTTATCCCTCATCCATATTTTCCGAGAGAGCTAAGAAGATAATAACTGTCTTTTCCTACCTGCTTGGCTACTATTTTGACCAAATGGTAGATGAGGCCATTATGGGATTTTTATCCATATTTTCTGATGATGCTAAGCCCTCAATTGTATTCAATTTCAACCATTTCCTTGTAGAGTCTATCCATCATCAACTATTCAATTTTGCTACATAGGAGGTATTCAATTATGCCTCTGTCTTAGTCTACATGTTCCTATACTTTCAGGGGGACAACATGAACTTGTCATTGCAAAAGCTAGATGAGAAAGGAAACCAACAGTCGCTCATTTTCTGGACCATTCTGGTTATGAAAGAGCATAAATAATATACTTAAAAATAGTTCACAGAGATATTTGTCCATCTAGACATAAGCCTCCTAAGAAATAGAACCGAACCAAGGATCAGTGAAAAAATCAAGAATGTCTTGCAATTGTCAGAACATGTACAAATAGGAGACTGGTATTTATATGAGAATTACACAGAGATAAGGATTTTTGGATGTGAGCTACCACCATATAAGCTGCCAAAATTCCTCCCAATGATAATTTTTGCCTTAGAATACATCACACAGATGATCAACATGGATGAAGTCCATTTTGTTGTTGCTACGAAAAAGTCTTAGTTCAAGATAAAAACGTAGGTTGGTCCATTCATTTGCAACAACAAGGCAACAGGTCAAGAAGCTGACAAAATACTAAGGGAAATGCAATTTAATCTTAGTTTTACCTAGTCCTATGATCCATTAGGGATAATTTCCAGATTAAGGGTAGAAAACAAGTCTACTCCTTATTTTCACACACCTAGGCCAGAGATAAAAAAATATAAGAATTAGCCATAGTGGGTTGAAAACAAATTATAGGAGGCAGAAGAATAGCAGGTCTCCTCATCAACAATGAAAACTCCTACAATGAAAGAAGATACAACCAAGAGGAGTAGAGAGGAAGAGTCTCCTTTAGGGATTAATATCTTTAGTGAGGGATTTAAAATCAAGTACAATAAGAAGGCTAAGCTTAGGTCCAAACTAAGTATTAGCAGAGAGTCAGAGAAACAGACTCTCATCACCACTGATGAGCCTCTTGTATCTTCATTAGTAGGTGATCAGTCTACATAGTCTCCTACCCCTTCTATGACCTCACAAGAGCAGCAACAGATTATGCACACATGTACATCTACTTCAAGCGAGCTAGAGAAGAGCATCATGGATGTGTAGAATTTCCCACTGTAGATCTATAGATTGTGTAATATATTAAAGCAAAATACAAGATCTACTTCTACAACAAATTTTGTGGAAGCTTAATCGAATATGAGCAAGATCAATAGAACACATATAATTGAGAAAGAGAAAGCAATCACACATGAACACAGAAGAATAATCTTGGGGAAAGCCTCAGCCTAAAAACCTAATTTCTGTAATATCATACAACTGGAAATATGTTCAGATTACAAAAAGAATCAACTCTCAAGCTATCTTTCTCTCTCTACAATAGAACAATACATCTCACAGACTGAATAGACACAACATATGTCTTCCTCCAGCTGTCCAAGCCTCCTATTACCTTGTGCAGTTTTCCTTGGGGTCTAATGATGCCACCTGTGTGAATTGGTCTCATCACACACTCACTAAATTAAAGAAGTAACTGTGCAATTCTCAAGGAATGAATTCCTTCTGCATGCAAGAGATATTCTCCAAGGAATATTCCTACAATTGATAGTACACTGTCCCATCACTTGATCTCAACTGGGTCTCTAAATGAACTGACATGCATGAGTTATTTATGAGAGAATATTCAGTTATCTGAAGTGTAACAGTTACATGGATGCATGCATTAACTAATTGAACTCACAATTAGTTCAACAAACTATTTGAACTAATCTAACTGGACTTAACTCAGATAACTGAGCTAACTAATTACAACTCAGAGTACAACTCGTCCTCATCTCCTTAACTAAGGGATAAATTCCTCAATCAATGGAGAAATTGTTGCATGTCCTCACATAGACTTCATGTTTGATTTTCCACAACTGATTAACTCATGGTGAAGTAATTAATTATTTTACAAATAGATTCTATGATCAAATTCGAATTTTACTTCTCTATTTTAGTTTAGGGACTGACTAAAATAGGAAGGTATCCTGAAATTCTATTTATAACAGTGCTATTTTAATCATTTCTTGTTGCTATTTTAAACACTCCCTCTCAACAAGAAAAGTATTATCAATAACCCTAATCCTGTCTCTGTGGAACTCGGACTTGCATTTTGATAATGCCTTCATCAAAATATCTGCATCTTGTTCCTCAGTCGAAACATACAACAACAACATGATCCTCTTGACCACACAGTCACGAAGATGGTGATACCGGATATATATGTCCTTGGACCTGTCATGAAAAATTGGATTCTTAGAGAGTTTTATACAACTCTAATTATCGTAGTAGATCACTGTAGGATCCATCCTCTGACCAAAAAATCCCACTAGAATCTTTCGCATCCAAATGGCCTCACATGCAGCCTAACTAGTAGCCATGTATTCAGCCTTTGCTGAGGTAAGTGCAACTGATCTCTGTTTCCTGTTGTACTAGGAAACTGTAGTTGAACCAAGGTTGAAGATTCCTATAGAAGCGCTCTTCCAGTCTGATGGACTCCCTACCCAATCCTCTTCTGTGAAGCCCTGAAGCTTCACTCCCTTTATCTGTTTGTACCACAATCGAAATTGAGATGTGCCTCAGAGGTATCTCAACACATGCTTCGCTACCTTTTAAAACAACTTGGTAGGCTGAACCATAGCTTGACTCAACTGGTTCACCACAAAGCATAAGTCGGGTCATGTGTTCACCAGATGCATAAGTGAACCCATCAGCTGTTGATAAATAATAGCAGCTACTACCTCATTTATTAGCTACTACCTCACCTAAAGTAGCATCCTCCTTCCTCCAATTCCTAGCTAGAGGAGTCTGCATGGGTTTGCACTTATCCATATGGAACCATCTGAGGATCTCATTGGCGTACTTGCCTTGAGACACAAAAACTTCTCCATCTCGCTACCACGTCTCCATGGCTAGAAAGTAGTGCATAAGACCCATGTCTTTCGTTTTGAACTCTCTTGCAAGGTCCTCCTTGCAAGACTGGATCAACTGATCATCACATGTCAAAATCAGATGATTGACATAAAGAACATTGATCAATGGCTTACCTTCTACCATGATCTGTTAAAGGTTCACATCTGCTTCACTCTTGGTGAAGCACAACCCGATGAAATAGTTGTCGATCCTAGTGTACCAAGCATGGGGTGCTTGCTTCAGGCCATATAGAGTCCTCTTGAGTTTGCACACATGAAACTCATGATTGAAGGTCTCGAAACCTTCTGGCTGCTCAATGTACACCTCCTCCTCAATTTTCCCATTGAGGAATACTATATTCACGTCCATCTAGTGGATCTTCCATCCCATCTGAGATGATAGTGCCAACATCAATTTGATAGATGAGTACCTTGCTACAGGAGAAAAGGTCTCATCATAGTTGATCCTCTCGACCTGTGAGAAACCACAGGCAACAAACCTTGCCTTATGTTTCTTAACACTGCCATCATCTGCCTGTTTTACCTTGTAAAGTCATCTGGAACTCACCACTAACTTGTCCTGAGGTCTTGGGACAACATCCCAAACATAGTTTTGCATGATGTAGTTGTACTCCTCCACCATTACATCAACCTAGACTAGTTGCTGCACTACGTCCTCAAATGAAGAAGGCTGAGAATCTACACACTCCCCAACCAGGCTGTGTAACCAGTGTACCGCTTGGGTGACCTCCTCTATCTGTGCTAAGAAGATGGTTTTCCCACATTCTCCCACGCATCTAGCATCAACCTGTCAGCTTCCCTTGAGCGTTTCCACCCATCTTTAGAAGTATCAGCATGAGTGTATGTCTCCACTCCTGGATCCTCTGCATGGGGCTGCTCCACATTAATCTGAGGCTCCTCCTCCTTAGGAACTGAAAGTTCCTCATCTGCATGAAACTTGAGCTCTCTCTCAAGTGATACTCGCATGGCTTTCTACTTGTTGAACTTCATATCCATGCATACCACAATCCTCTGACCTGTAGGTAGGTGCACCCAATAGGTGTGGGGTGTATCCATGAACCCCACAAGTATTTCCAACTCAGCTATGGGATTTAGCTTCTTCCAGGCATATTTGGTCACATGATAGTAAACCGATGATCCAAAGATTCAGAAGTGACTCACATCTGGTCACTTCCCGGAAAAGGCCTCTATAGATGTCTTCATTCCTATTATACGGTGTAGGCTTCTATTCTGCAAGTATACTGCTGTATTTCATGACTCAGCCCACAAATGCAGTGGTAGGCTTTGGTCATGCAACATTGCTCGAGCTACTCCCACAATCAATCTATTCTTCCTTTCGGCCACCCCATTCTGTTGTGGATTATGGGGTGCCGTCAAATCCCGTTTAATTCCTTCTACAACGCAAAAGTCCTTAAAATACTAGGAGACATACTCTCGATCATTGTCGCTACACAAGGATTTTATTTTCTTTCTAGATTCTTTCTCTGCCAAGTCTTTAAACTCACAAAACCTCAAGAAGGCTTGATCCTTCTTTTGCATAAAGTATATCCAACATCCATGAGAAAAATCATCAATAAAAACAACATAGTACCTTTGTTTAGCAGTGGAGGCTGTAGAGAATGGTCCACAAACATATGGGTGAACTCGCTCTAGGATTGCTCTAGTGCTACTATCTCGATCCGGAAGGAAGATTTTCCATACTTACCCAAGGTACAACCTTTGCATGTATTCGTCTACTCCAGTTTTCCCTTGGGTAATCCAGTAGAAATCTATTGCATGATCTTTAGGGCTCCATGGTGCAAGTGGCCCAGTCTTCTATGCCATAGCTCGTCAACATCTTGGATATGGACCATCTCAGCTTTGGAACTCAATGCAACACAGTCGTCTACCTCCAGCTTGTAGAGATTCTTAACTCGAATCACTATTCTCTTGGTCTGTCAGTGCCGATATGCCTCAATAATACCTTCCTTTACTACAGACTACATCATAGCCTTTATCTTCTAGCATAGCAACGAACACAAGATTTTTCTTCAGACCTGGTACATACTTTACATTAGTCAGGGTGAGGGGAGTTCCATGATCCCTCTGAAACACAAGCGTACCTTCACCTGAAACACAGTACTTTCCATCATCTCCTATCTCGATCCACATCTGGAGATCCTTCTCCTCTAGGGTATTGAAAATATTCTTGTCACCTGACATGTGGAAGGAAGCTCCACTGTCTAGGTACCAACACATCCCACCATGGATGAAACCATGCATGTGATAAGAGAGAAATCCAGCTCAAACTGTGAGGCCAATGCCTCCCCATCAGATCCCTTTGAGGAAACCTTCTTGGATTTTTTCTGTGGACAATTTGTAGCATAATGGCCCACTTCATGACAATGAAAGCATCACACTTTCGATTTGTCAAACTTCTTCCCACCATGCGAAGAACTGGATTTTGATTGGGATGCCTTCCCTTTCCCCTTCCTCACCTTACTTACTAAGGACAGATTTTCCTCATCATCTTGCTTCGATGAGGATCCATCTCTGGTGCTTCTTCTTATCTCCTCCTGCATCAGATCTGACCAAAGTCATTCTCAATCTAGCAATTTTTCTCTTCCATTAACCAAGTCTTGGTAGCTATGCCAACTCTTAGGAAGACCGAGGAGTGCAAGAGTCACCGTGTCATCATCGACTTTCGTGATCCCTATGCTTCCAAGCTCATCCTTGCAGGTGATGAGCTTGTCGAGATACGTAGAGATCATGTTGCCCTTTTCACACTTGATTTTCTGAAGCTTGTCTTTCAGCTCCAGCTTCCTCTGATCGCTGCTATTCTGATATAGATCTTTCAATGTTTTCCACATCAAAAACGGTGTCTCCTTCCCATGGAGACTCGAGACTATGTGGTCTTGAACTCCCTCCAGAAGGATTCTCCTTGCTCTGGCCACACATTTCTTCCATTCTGCCAATTCAATAGCATTAGCCACTACGGGCTTGGGGACTTCTTGATCAATGAAGTCCTTTAGACCGTTATCCTCTAATACTACTTCCATGTGATCCTTCTAGGCTATATAATTCGAACTGCCATCAAGAGCATATTCGAGTCTTAAGATGTTGAACGCCATTGGTGGAAATGAGATGTGATAAGAACTCGAATTATATATTCAGGAACATCAAACTTCGAACTTCTCCCTTCTTGTATACAGTTCTCTCCTTTGATCACCTTTGCTCTAATACCATGTAGAATTTCCCACTGTAGATCAACAAATTATGCAATATACTAAAGCAAAATACAAGATCTACTTCTACAACAAACTTTGCAGAAGCTTAATCAAATATGAGCAAGATCAATAGAACACGTATAACTAAGAAAGAGAAAGAAGTCAGACATGAACACAGAAGAATAATCCTGGGAAAAGCCTCAGCTTAAAACACTAATCTCTGTAATATCATACAAGTGGAAATATGTTCAGATTACAAAAAGAATCAACTCTCAAGCTATCCTGCTCTCTCTACAATAGAAAAATAGAGTTCATAGACTGAATAGACATAACATATGTCTTCTTCCAGCCCTCCAAGCCTCCTATTTCCTTGCGCAGTTTTCCATGGGGTCCAGTGATGCCACCTATGTGAATTGGCCTCATCACACACTCACTAAATTGAAGAAGTAACTGCGCAATCCTCAAGGAATGAATTCCTTCTGAATGCAAGAGATATCCTCAAAGGAATATTCCTGCAATTGATAGTACATTGTCCCATCACCTGATCTCAACTGGATCTCTGACTGAACTGACATGCATGAGTTATTTATGAGAGAATATTCAGTTATCTGAAGTGTAGTAGTTACATGCATGCATGGATTAACTAACTGAACTCACAATTAGTTCAACAAACTATTTGAACTAATCTAAATGGATTTAACTTAGATAACTGAGCTAACTAATTACAACTCAAAGTACAACTCATCCTCATCTCCTTAACTAAGGGATAAATTCCTCAATCAATGGAGAAACTGTTGCATGTCCTCACATAGACTTCATGTTTGATTTTCCACAACTAATTAACTCATGGTGAATTAATTAATTATTTTACAAAGAGATGCTAAGACCAAATTCGAATTTTACTTCTCTATTTTAGTTTAGGGACTGACTAAAATATGAAGGTATCCCAAAATGATATTTATAGCAGTGCTATTTTTACCACTTCTATTTTTAGCATTTCTTGTTGCTACTTTCAACAGGATATCTTCAAGGAAATAAAGGTAAAAAATGAAGCCTTGAAGATAAACACATACAACCAATTTTGGAAACAAACCTCTGGTGCCCAAAGCAGGCTACTCTCAGTCTTTGACTCAAAGAAGAGGAAAATGCAGATGGAATTCCTTCAGGCACAAGTTCCTCAGCCCAAAGGAGCATCAGATTATAAGAAGACATCTTTTGAGTTTGATATCAAGGACATACATCCCATTGACCAAATTAAGATGCATAAAAAAACTTGAGAAATCATCTTGTCTACTATAACTAACACAACTATGACCTTTCCCAGGCTATAGGTAACACTAGCAAATGTCTAGTCACAACTAAGGATGGAGAAAGTTTCAGCTCTTACCAAAGATACCAAGATTAAAACCTTGGAAGATTTGGTAACTAAACTTGGTTCTGATTCTGCAAACATCAGTGATGCAAAAGAGCTGATCAAAAATAAGAATTTGGATATAACAACACTAAGGAAACAATTGAAACTCCCAGCTACTGACGATCCTCTAGCAAAGAACTATGTAAACTTTGAAATGGGAACTATAAACTCAAAACAGGAACTCTGGCCAAAAAACCCCGAAAAAACATCAAAAACAGTGCTAAAAATGAAAAGTATGTATACTGGAACGATGATTTTATTTTTTAGGGGTCAATTTTGAACATGTTTTAAAAATGACAGTGACTATGAAATTTACTATGAAATTTTCATGCAAAATATAGCTTCAAAACGAAAGTGATCATACTGGAACAATGATTTTTTTTTAGGGTCAATTTTCAAACTTTTTAAAAAATATTAGTAAAACCGAATTTTTATGTGCCAAACAAAGTTGTTTATGAGGAAAAAACACATTAATGTTTCTGGTAGAATATCATTTTTATTTCCTAAGTATAAATTCAACATGTTTTCAACCATAACATGTTAGATACAAAAGAAATTGAATTTTTTTCAACTGTAAAATTAAAAAACCATGACATTATGAACGAATTACATCACTAAATGAATTCAAAAGTCATTATTTGTATATTGAATAAAACATACATTATATCTCTAATTTAATATTGCGTTGTAGATATTTTAAACAATAAAAATTACCATAATTAAGACATATAATCCAACAACATAAAAATGCCTTGCAACTTCTCTTTTAACACCATATGGAAATCATCAATTTTATTTCAAGATACGATGCATACATCAGTTATATAAACTGTCTTAAACAATTATTCAAAATCACTCATATTTTCTTGCACGCCATCAAAATTCACATCTTCAGATGAGTGAATGGATGCTGATGAAGATGTTCCATATTCTTCTTTTTCATCAACTAGTGCCCCATCTGAGTCCACATGCATACCCAACGTTTTAGGCTTCAAAATTCTTTTAGATCTACAACTGGTTTCAGCGGACACCCATCTCAACATTGTTCCTTTTGGTAACAACCTTTTCAGAATCTCTATCGTCTTGAAGTGAAGAGTTCCTCTCTTTGTTAAATTCAAGTCATAAACAAGTATGTCAACATCCTCCAATTTTAATATGTCTGTGCGGCGGCGATTTATATTTGTACCCTTTATTTTTCTCTTTCTACCATTTTTTTTGTCAACTACCATCTCTGGCTTATACACACCATTGAATGGGTGTGTATTTGTGGAATACCAATGTACTTCAACACTTGTAACATCCTCATTTTCTGTAAATACCTTTATAACTTTAGCAACCCAGAATGTATAGCCATTGAGATCTCCATCTGTTAGCACTGCAATCATGCAACCCTCCTTAATATCATGTACTGAACCCCTGTAAAGGTCTTCCATGGCTTCACATTGTACACAAGATCTTCTAGAACCAATATACATCTCTCTTTCCTTTGCTTGTGAAGAATAAATAATACCTTGAGATTGTTGTTGTTCAACAATGTTTCTTTCCTCATGTTCATTTGACACATTTTGTGGCCAAATAAATGGATTTTTCAAAGGTATATCTTCATTTGTTTTTGTTGAGATGATATCACTTTGATTATTGAAAAATGACTCCCACCAAACTAAATCAGCAATGTCAAAGTACTCATATGTATATCTAATACATTTTTTAATTTCTTCCAGGCAATCAGCATAATTTATATCTCTATTTTGTCTGTGTGCATTCTGAACTTCACCAAATAATTGTAATAACAATATTTTTGATGCAAATATTGGATGATCTGGAATGAAGTTCAAAAATTGCAAACCTGATGATGGTGCCCATTCTGCAGTAGTTGAATAATTCTTGCCCCATATTAGTGTTTTCCCATCAATTTTTTTGATACGAAATTGATGTTGGAAGTTAATGTCATTAAGTTGTTCAATGCATTTCCCCTCACCATATGATCCCAGAATAAAACTTCGCATGTCAACAGTTTCTTCCAACACATCAAAAGTAGGCTCTGGCATGTATGATTTCTTAAGACATTCAATTAGTGATGGCAAGCTCCCAATGTGCTTCCTCCTCAATATGAATGAAAAATGACTAAACGTCTGATCAATATGGTCATGAGTGTGCCCAACAAGAAGGAAACCAACCTTTACCTTTAGAAAAATTCTCAATTCAACAAGCATGTTTAGATATCCAAAAACAACTTGATTTTTGTTTTCATGGCAAGTGTTGTCCAATTGTAGATACAAAACTTCAGGAAGAGTACCAGACCAATGAGAAATCACATCATGAACTATGGTTATGGTAAGATTTGCATCATTATTAATATTTGGAGCTGTGAAGTACACCCTTGGCAACATTTTCCCATTGAAGACCATACAACCGACCAAGTGAAACTGAATAAAATTTTCCTCTTGTAAATTTTTGGGTGTGCGAACAAAATGTGGTAAAAGTGTTTTCTTTTGGTCCATACCATCAATTATCAAACCCAAATATTTTATTTTGGATTATCATAAACTTCTTTCGATGCTTGTACAACTTCTTCCTT
The DNA here is from genome assembly GCA_000404065.3 of Pinus taeda. Taxonomy (NCBI): domain Eukaryota; kingdom Viridiplantae; phylum Streptophyta; class Pinopsida; order Pinales; family Pinaceae; genus Pinus; species Pinus taeda. Next base: position 7,627 of record APFE031420747.1, on the reverse strand, counting down.
TCATTTGTTTGTTGTTCACGATGATCCTGAAGTTCTTTGACAATTAAATCTACACAACATAAAAGAAATTCATTAAGAAATATGTTTTCATAGTTGATGACTATACAATTTTAAAATTTAAAGTTATGAATGCTTACCTCTTTCTGACCCTTCACATTTGTCCCTTTTTTATTTTAGAGAAGCACATGTACTGCAAATCCCCATCCTTTTCTTCTTAGGAATACGGACATTGCTGAATTCTTTCTTCCATACTTTCACAAAATATTGATATGTAATAAATTGGCCATGTCCTCAGCACCTCCTGCGTATTCTTTGTATAAGTTGTAGATTTCTCATCTTGAAAAATTATCTGGAATATGTATTGTTTCTCTATTTGGCATACACTCTCCATGCTTTGAAAAGAAATCCTTCATCCATGACATTGCAGTATTTGATAATGGCCCAAACTGTCTTTTATGACGTACTTTTGAAAAAAATGTTGGATCCTTTTCCAAATTTTCTTGAATTCTCGAGAGATGAAAATTCTCAATCGAATGAAACATTTTGAAATCTTTTCTATAGATAAATAAAGTCCCAATATTATAATCATAACCTGACAATGTAGATTGCATGCACCCAACTAAATATGAATTTTGCATGCTTTTATTCATTAACAAATATCTCTTCCTGCTTTCTAATGCAAATTTGAAATCCATATGTTTCAAGAAATCTTTTTGGAAACATTCACTTGAAATGAGAGCACTGATAGAACTTCTTCTCGTCAGATATTCTGATCTACCCCTCCTATAACTAGAACAACTTGCATTGATACGAAAAGGTCTGCTCCTACTCCTCGATACAATATCTCTTGGAAACATCTCCATCATTGGATCATCATTTGTATAAGGCTTTTCATCATCATTAAGAGGAATGTTACCCACATTATGATCAGCTCTGCTTTTCAAATATTGACTTGGAGGATATTCTTCATCTTCTGCTTCTTCAGTGCTACTGTCGTAGTCCTTAGAATTCTGACTAAATGGAAAATCTGACTTGATTTTTAATGGATATTCTTCCTCATGTGCATTGTCAGTGCTACTCTCATAGTCCATAGAATTAAGACTACGTTGAAAATGTGACTGTTTACTTATTGAAGATGCTACATTCTGTCCTTTGTCACTGCTACCTTTATACTCATTAGAATTAGGACTAAGTGCATCATCCTGTCCTTCATCACTGCTGCTCTCATAGTCCTTAGAATTAGGACTAAGAGGACACAGTGAAAATCCATTCTTTTGAAATTCCTCATCACGCTCTTCATAACTATTGCTCTCATAGTCCGCAAAATTAGGACTAAGTGGACACTGTGACACTCCATTCTTTTGAAATTCATCATCCCACTCTTCATCACTGCTGCTCTCATAGTCCTTAGAATTAGGACTAACTGGACACCATGACACTCCATACTTTTGAAATTCAACATCATGCTTTTCATCACTACTGCTCTCATAGTCCTTGGAATTAGGACTAAGTAGACACTTTGACACTCCATTCTTTTGAAAATCGTTATCACGCTCTTCATCACTACTGCTCTCATAGTCCTTAGAATTAGGACTAAGTGGACACTATGACAATCCATTCTTTTGAAATTCGCCATCATGCTCTTCAAAACTGCTACTCTCATAGTCCTCAGAATTAGGACTAAGTGGACACCGTGACACTCGATTCTTTTGAACTTCACCATCATGCTCTTCAAAACTACTGCTCTCATAGTCCTCAGAATTAGGACTAAGTGGACATTGTGACACTCCGTTATTTTGAACTTCACCATCATGCTCTTCATCATTGCGGCTTTGAAGTAGGACTAAGTGGAATCTGTGACTCTTTATTTATTTGAAATTCTTCATCCCCTCTTTCATCAGTGTTGCTCTCATAGTCCTTAGAATCAGGACTAAGTGGAAGAATTGACTTTCTATTCATAGTGGAAGAATTCCGCTTATTCATCAATATGAATAGAGTTGTTATGCGATTGAAGATGTTGATGGTGTATAAATCGAAACTTCACTATCAGAACATCCATCCCTTTCAAATAGAAGATGTTGAATGATACAAATGGAGAGTCTCCTAAAGATATTATATAGCTTAAAGAATGAAATTTTCCTTCCAAAAATTTTCCCTCCAAAAAGTTTCACGAAGATATTTCCCTCCAAAAATTTTTGCGAAAATATTTCCCTCCAAAAAGTCTGTTAGATTTATTTACCTTCATTATTTTATTCTACAAGTTATTGAAAAATGTAAACTAAATTTTTTTGTGAAATAAATCATTAAAATTAAAATTGTAAACTACAACTTCTACATTAATTATTTTAATAGTTAAAGTATACAATATTTACCAAACAATTGATTTTTTTTTTTTAGATTTTTATAATATATTCTAAGAAAAATTATCCCAGATTCAACTCGTTGTAAAACAATTCTACAATATTCGCTTTATAATATTTTAAAACAAATTATCCCACATTAACGATACGGTAAAACATTTCCGTAATTTCACTTATATATTAAAATTTCATTATCACTATTACTCACATCACATCCAAGCTTTCTGAAAAACGTTGAAAGACTCATGAATTTGTGGAGTAGCTACATCACTATCAACAACATATTCAACTGTGGAGTAGCTACATCGCTATCAACAACATATTCAACGAAGAATTGTCGCAATTGAAAGGTAAGTTAATTTTTTATCCTCAAAGAATTATTATTATTATTATTATTTTAAA
>APFE031420729.1:58642-79814 GCA_000404065.3 Pinus taeda | reverse complement strand
TTCAAGTGGTCTAGTTAGCCCCTCTCCTAATCCTGAAAGGGTTTTTAGAGAGAGGTTGAATAGACTTTCTCGTAGTAGAGCTCTTGCTAGTCTTGGGCAAGAGGCTATTTCTGATATTCATTTGCTTTTTCAAAAACAAGTAGAGCCTAGCATCATGAATGATCTTTTTGCTCCTTGTGACTTCACTAACATAAATGGTTATCCTCACAATATCCTTGACAAGGCTATTGAAAAGTTGCCTTCCTTTCAAGGTAACAATGCCATTAGTGCTACATCACATGTGAAAAACTTTAATGTTTGTATCTTTAAATGGTGTAACACTGCTAACTATGAGGATGTGAAGATGAGACTTTTTGTTTTATTTTTAGAAGAGGATGCTCTTGATTGGGTCACTGAGCAACATGTTAACTCATATAACTCTTTACAAGTCATTCTAATTGCTTTCTTAGATAAGTTTGGGGAGAAGAAGGAAAATACGCATTTGATCAATGCCATTAGCAACATGAATAAAAATGAGAATGAAACCATGGAGGAGTTTAACAAGAGATTCAATGAATTAGTAAAAAGCATATCTGCTACTGTTAAACCTCTTGATGAATTTCTTTTATGCTCATATCTAGATGCTTTTGGGATTGACATTGTCTATGAGTTGAAGAGGAAGGAGCCTATGAATCTAAGTGTAGCTCAATTTGAAGCCTTAAAGATAGAAAGGGCTAGAAAGCAATCAGGAAAATATGAAATTCTTGATTTCAATAGAGAGCCATCAAAACCAAATGATTCCAAAGGCAAGGCCATGGAAGCAACTCATCAAGAGCATGGAAGCAAATCACATTAAAGAAATGCAAGCCATGCAAAATAGGTTGGTGGCCATGAAGAGATCACAAGTGCAAAGATTCCAACTTATGCCAAATGATAGATGGCAAAAGAATAAATGCCTTCAACGGGAGCATAGGCCTCCAAATCCATTGGTATCCACCAACATGGTAGATCAAATTCCCCCTTTTTGTAGGTCATGTAATCAATTCCATGAAAAAGCCACATGCCCATATGTGAAGAGAATCATGAAAAGTGGCATGTTAGAAGATGAACATGTAGGGACAACTGGTCAAATCAATATGTTCTCCATGGAAGATCAAATATACACCATTGAAAAAAATCAAGAGATTGACGATAGGCCTAATAATCTTGGGGTTTACAATATGATTGCAAATTTTGACGAAGTCACTGAGATTTTTGGGGAAAAACCTACATCTGGACAGATTCTTGCTACGGAAAAACACAAAGGGATGACTTATCAGAGAAGGGATATCCAAGATCGGAATAATCAAAAAAAAAATAATAATAATAAATAATTCTCTTCCTACTTCAGAATTGAATTTTGACTTGGGAAATTAAGTGAATAACACAAAGGCTTCTATTCCAATGACAACTTTTAAAGATACCATCTCAAAGGGCTAAGTTACTAAGTGCCATTGAAGTTACTCAAAGAAAAAAAAAAAGCCTAGTGACGAACCAGAAGATGAGGAAATTGTATTGAAAGGTATGAACTATTATGTGGGGAATTAAGATCATCTACCATTTTATGTTTCTTTGATAGTAAATGATTGTCTTTTACACAACTGCATGCTTGATTTAGGGGCTTCATCAAATGTTATGACCAAAAAAGTCATGGAGCAACTAAATTTAAGGGTCTCTAGGCCCTATCACAACATATGTTCAATGGATTCTAAGAGAATTGAAATGTATGGGATAATTAAAGATTTACAGATTTTTCTCGCTGCATACACAGATAGAATAATGACTATAGATATTGTTGTGATATATGTCCCTAATTCATGGGGAATGCTCCTATTAAGAAAATGGGCATCGAATCTAAGTAGTAGCCTTCAATTGGACTTATCATATGCCACCATCCCCATGCTTGATAATACCTTTGTCAGACTTGAACGAGAGTTGGAGAAAAGAAATCATGTCGATGATCCAAGGAAACCCAACAATGATATTATTTACAGATCATGCCACACAAAAAGTGATGCAGTGTTGACAAATTTTCTTCCCCCCTTAACAGAATAGATTCAAAACGAAGATATTAGGCATAGCTCAAAAATATTGGGTACTTAAATCTTCCATTAGAGCATTTTCAAGACAAAGCAGTAGGATTGGCAATAAATGTATCATCATCACCATCACAACTGACCAAAATATATATATATATATAAAATGAACCACCAGTTTTGAGCAGGATCAAGCGCCAACGCATCAATATTCGGAAAAGGAAGAGGAAGAGGTTTGGTATATCTGATGGCCACAAAAATGTTAATATTGGGGCAAGTCATAATCCCAAGATAGTCAGAATTTGGCAAGGCACATCAAAGAAAGAACCTATGGACTTGTCTGTGAGTAGGCAGTGTCTCAAGATGGATTTCACCAAAGACATCTGATGCCATGGAGCATCTTTTTGTATCATATTTCTAACCTTATCTAGTGTCCTTTTTGTTTAAGTAGTTTTATTTCATGAATAAATTGTCATTTATGCTCTTAGAATAAATTTGTATTTCTTCGTTTTTGTACTTTATTTTATTTGATGATATTTTGAATGGACACTGCTGATATATGTCTTTTGTTGGTTGGTGTAGATTCTAGGTTCTTACACACTATCACTTTGTATCTAGCAAGCATCCCCATATGGAGCCAAATGTTGACCACTAGAATGGCACTTGATGATTATATGAAGACTCCATACCCAAGGATGATCCAGAGGATACTTGTACCATCAGATATCATCAGTGAACAAATTTCTTTAACTCTACTTCTATCTTCTCATCATCTTTCTTGTACCCAGATTCCACACCCTATGGGGAATTGTAATAAGTGATACTAGTAATGATGAATTTTTTAGTATGTAGCAGACCTAGGATGTTAGGACTCGATCAACAAATGAGTACACCTTGGAGTGTTTTTTTATCTGGTTAATTATCCATTCTTTTTCATAAGCGGATAATTTTCTGAATTTTTTCACTCATTTTTTACCTCCAAGCCAAAGTGACGGTTTGAAAGTTGAGTGCCTAACACATCTTAGTATTTAGAGTCGATGTATATTACCATACTAGATCACACAAAAAATTTCGTGAAATTTCGCTAGGTTTAAATAGGATTTTTTTTAAATTAAAAATTCCCTGCAAAACATGATTTTTTAATTATTTTCTATGTAATGGTATAAATAAGTGGCCTTAGGAAATGTCTGGAGCATGTGACTACTCGAAATTCATCCTCAAAGGCCCAGCATTATCCTAAGACCCATTTTGAGGGTCAAAAAATTACTTATAGTCTCTCAAAAGTTGATTTTTCAAATGACAATAACAAAATTGAGGAAAAAAATTCAAAAAAAATGAATAATTAGAAAAATTTCTAAATTTTTTCAAAGTCAAAATAGAATAGTACCCCAAAGTATCTATTCTTTATGGATTGGCAGTAGTCAATATACCTCTAGATGTGCACAACTTGACAGCGAAAATTATGTTGTTCGAAGATTCAAAAGTGGAGAACATTATCAAGGGAAAGGAAAATAAATCCAAATATATGAAAGCAAAGATAGGGAAGCAGTTGCAATCATCCAAAGCTAGAAAAACACTTGCAATCAGCTTGTCAGTTATAGGCAATATTACTCCACATGTGCAGGGTGCAAGAAAAACATATATTCAAAGAAAACTATGTTAAATATGAACATACAATTGTTAAGGAAGAAAGTAAGGAAAGAAAATGGCAGAAATGACTACGTACATGCAACTGCTAAGAAAGATTTTACAGTAGAATAATATTTAATTAGGTTCGTGACACTGGAAATTACTAGGTCTTAAGCTTACCAATTATGTATAGAGGGTAGCCTTTGGAAGGCATAGACCAGCATAAGCATTTCACAAATTGTCAATAGAAATCTTTAATAGTTATCAGATCCATGGCAATAGCTGGACATGCTGAATGACATAAATGGTGATCAAATATATTGATGATGGAAAAATGAATACGTGTATTCAACCCTTGACATCATGATTCCATTGAGTATAGCATAATTAGGTACACAAAGATACCCTTAAGCCTTATGCCAAAGACTTATAGGAAGAATGTTTGCAGACAAAAGCTTTCTTGGAAACAATTTCCAGCCCCTGCCCTCAAGTATTCATCGACTGTAAGAGGCTCTCTCTATAAAGAAACATTACCAGACCTGCAGGGCTTGACCTGGACTTGCTGGCCAAACCTGGCTCATCCACCAAAACAGGCCAAGGCAATGCAGGGCTACTCAAACTTGGCACCAGTGAGTTTGACTCACATTGACTTGCAACTACTCTCGGATCAAACTCTAACCCGCAAATATTTGGAAAGCTTTTGCTGGGTCAACAAGTTAGACTCACAGACCCATAAAAAATCTTGTCGTCACTCATTATATAACCCACAATTCATCCTTTGTATTGGCTGAGTTTTTGTGGAGTCCAAGTCAAACTCGTAGTTCTTGCCTCACTAAATTTTTTCATCAAACCAAGTTTTGTAACACTACTTTAGAGGTTCAAAAACTCGTTATCCCTCATTATATAACCCACATAGCTGAGTTTTCCTAGAGGGTAGAGTCCAAGTCAAACTCTTATCTTTTTTCCTCACTGAATTTTTCACCAAGACAAGTTTTGTAACACTGTTTTCAACCAAGGCTCCTTAAATTCTCTTATTTCATTCTGATTCTAGTTTTGGTCTGTGTTTTCTGCCCTGGAAGAACCAACATGCAGTGTTAATTGGTTGCAGGTGTTTACTTAATAAGTTAATTCTATTACTAATAGTGGTGCATTCCTCCAAAGAAATATATCGATAACACCTTAATAAGTTCGAACTTTGATTCCTGTGAGGCTGCAAAACACACTTAGTTATTGAAATTTGATACCTGCTTTGGATTTCAGGTAACACTTTAGTTATTGAAATTGGATACCTGCTTTGGATTTCAGGTAACGATGTATTACTTGATAGTTATGATCACCGCATCTCTCCATTACCAGGGTGATTTTCTTGCTCAAAAATGGTGATATTGGCACACACAGCGACTGCGAAACAGGGATGGATCCCAAGCTTGAAGGAACTAAGAAATATTGTTCACTTGGCCTAATCACATGCCATATTGATGAATGTAGGCTGCAAAACCCCAGATCAACCTGATGATCATATTCATAACAAAAAAACATAGGAGTTTACAATGTTGAACCAGTTAGAGATTGGAAAGTAAGCAACCCTACGTAACCTGTAGACAATACATAATAAATTTGTCGTTTGAGAGAATATGCTATGACAGATTGCTCGGAACAAGTCACATTTGTTTTAGGGTGGAAAGTGTGGAGGGGACAATCTCCAGGTGAATGTAAGACCCAGGGTTTAGATGGCTCTGTGTTAGTTTATTTCTATTTGAAAACCAAATGGGCATTCCCTAAAATTGAGAGCTTGTGTAGTGGGTTTGACAATAAGCTATTCAATTTTAGGTTTGTATCGGGATCCATTGCCAGTTATATAACAGCTTAAGATGATTTTTTGACGTTTTATTGTTTTGCTTGTAATTCCGATCCATTATAGTGACTTAAATTTCATCTGGTCAATTAGTGCTCCACATCACAATCAAGGATTTAAGGACTTTGATTTGAGAAGAGGATAAGGCTGAACAGAATTTTATCGTCAGAGTACTTCACCATGACGCCCAACATACAAACTGTCACTCAGCAAACTGGAGCTGTAGCTGCAGTTACAATGAATCTGGTCATTTTTTTTTCAATGGTTACTTCATAACTATTTATTCGGCAGTAATGCCATCTGCATCACGACCCTGTTTAAAATTTTAATCTAGTTGAACACAAAAATATTAAAAGATCAAATAAAAGAATACTAGCAACCCATTTTTTACTCAATGCGGGTGTTAAAACAAAAGAACAAACTGTTCAGTACTTTAGCTCCAACAATCCCTGGTTTGGTTATAAAACCACAGCAAACTAACAGGAAAAAAAATTGCAGGCCCAAAATGTGAAAAACCACAAAGAACAACAAAGATTTTTACAAAACCGTGAAGAAACTCCCAAATTCTCAGGTATTATCATTTTTCTCTGATATATCATATTGACATCATTGACCATGATCAAACCAAGATCGAAATTTAAGAAACCTGATCGTTATAACTTATGACAATTGCAGATCAGGTAGCACTGATACTCCATAAAGCTCTGAAGATGGTATTGAAGAAAACAGTTAATTTCATCAAGCACCGGTGACAGCCGTTTTTAGTTTTTTTCTGGCCAAACAATTTCTGAGAGATTATTTTGAGCTCTTCCACACATGAGGAAAAGTCCCTTGTCATTTCCTAAGTTCCATTAAGTTAATGTTCTTCGATAGTCTGAACTGCTTGATAAAGACGTTTACAAGAATATGGATGGCTATAATTCCAACATTGTAAAGACCTTCCCAATAGAGACATCCACAACAACATTGGCTATGAACCTTCCCTTTCTGGAATATTGATTTCCCTCAAGTTAATATTGCATGTTTTTAAGTCATAGTGGTACTTCTTAAAGAGCAAGCTCCTAAAGTTGAGAAGCTGAAACCATATTTAGAACCTCACAAAAGGTAGAACAAAAATTATTCAATCCTCAACACCAAACCTTGAAAGTTTGAAACATTAACAGAACTTTTATCACAGTTACTATTATCATCAAGCACTGCCTAGATTAGAGCATTGACCATTTAGTAACAAAACTAAATACCATCGACCATCTAGTAGGTACAATAGAAAACCATGAAGTAGAATGAAATGAATCAGATAACAACAACAATCTAGTAGTTGCTAGGTTATAAACTAAATAGCATGGAGTAGAATATGAAATGAAATAGGCCATTGTGACTCAATGAGTTACAACATGCAAAGAATAATATTCACAAAATAGGGTATGTGTCTAATTTACAAAATAGGAACTTAAACACTGTAGTGAACTTAAGTCTATTCATGTTGAACCACTAGGGCAGTTACTTTTGGCACATCCCAACAATCTCCACCTTGACAACAATTTTACCAACTACGATATCTCATGTAGTTGTTTTGTCAATTTTACCAACTACGATATCTAATGTAGTTGTTGCTGGGTTGGTAGTGACTGTAAGAATTTTGTAACTTCATTCATTTTTGGATGGTTAGAAGGCTTCCCCCTTGAGCAAAATAATGCAAGCTCCAGGACCTTTCTAACCACTGCAATATCTGTGCAGGTTGCCACTATTTCTGGGCCAACAATGTCCATGATTCTCTCATCTACTTCAAATTGTATCTGCATTCAAATGCCCATGTCAGTTAAACATACATTAGTTTTTTCTTTTCTTGGTCCATGCAATACCTCTAGACAAACAAAAATCTACAATTCACAAAAAGAGATTTACAATTAAAGTAGGTCCATATAATAGAAATCGTATTGTCTTACCAATTGAAGCAAATTAGAGTCGTTATCCACAGCTTTCCTCCGTGTTATCAGCTCCAAAAGAACAATGCCATAACTGTACACATCAGATTTCTCAGTAGGCTTCAATGTCCTTGCATATTCCAGGTCAATGTAACCAATGGTACCCCTTACATTGGTAGAGGTGTGGGTTTCAATAGAGGGGATACACTTGGCAATGCCAAAAATCTGCCAAATGTGCTTCAAAAATCTCATCTAAGACGATGTTGGAAGTTTTTACATCTCTATGAATAATATGTGGGTTACAATCATGATGCAGATATGTTCGACCTTGTGCAGCTCCAAGAGCAATCCTTAAACAAGTGTTCCAGTCTATCCTATTTGAAGATCCTACATAGAAAAAGCATTGTTTAGATTCTCCAATTAGACCATTTCCAAACATTAACTATATAAAAAAGGCCAGTTAGAATCTCTTGCTATCCTACATAATCTTTTACATATAAATTTCTCGACAAATTTTTCCATACAGTTTACTTACCATGTAAGATGTCCTACAAACTTCCATTAGCCATGTAATCATAGAACAACAAGTTTCCATGTGGAGAAAGAGAGTATCCCAGCAAACTAACAACCTTCCTATGCTTGATGCTTCCAGCAGTCTTTAACTCAGCTTCAAATGCATGCAAGTTTTCTAGATACCGTGTATGCATTCTCTTAATGGCAATTGCCACACGGTTCCTCAAAACACAGTTATAAACTAGGTTTGTAGCACCAAACCCAATTATATATTTCTCAATCAAATTTTCCATGGTTCTCATGATGTCTTCATGTGTGTATCCTGTCAAGTCCTTCTGGAATATTATTGACATTGGACAATCTGCATAAGAGATTTAAAAAAAAAAAATCGTTAACCAGAAACATAGATATTGATGTAGAAAGAACACTTTTATTCTCTGATATTATTTAAAGAAATAGGAAATGAAGCAAAATACCTTCCATTTTTCATTTTGATCCTTTACTAAATGGCTTACACTGATTTGCACAATCGAGTGCAATCATGATCACAGAAAATAGTCGATTTGCATAACAGAAGACTATCATGATGGCACAAAATACTATCACTGACCCCAATGAGATGCAAACAGTCACTGGTGTTGAGATAGAAGCTGTCAATTTACACAATCAAAACGTTACAATTATAAATAAAGATAACTTGAAAGGAATGTCTCAAAACGAAACATTGTAAAATTTACTTCTCTTTTCAGTTTTCACCTTTTGATCATTTGAAATATATCCGACAATGTGATCCAGGCCAATTTCCACAGAGATCTGGATTTCCTAAAAAGCTGAGGAAAAAATCATTCCCATTAGGCAAATGAAAAATACCACTAATATTAGGAAATAATGATGAATTCTATTTAGAAAGAAATGGTTCAAGTATATCTACACCTTGCTGAGGTAAACCTTCTAAAGTTATTTATTGTAGGAATATCTACAGAGAAATCATTGTTGGAGAGATTTCTGTATAACAAATGAGCCATCTTTAGTTGAAATTAGTACAAGCAAATAGATGAAAATTATTTAAATAAAAATTTTATAACGAAATGAACTATAAATAGGGGTCGAATTTATTTAAATAAAAATTTCATAACGAAATGAACTATAAATAGGGGTTGAATGAGAAAAATTCTTACAGTGTGGTAAGGCTGATGCAATTGGTCAATTGTGATGGAACCTCTCCTGTAAATGATCCATGTTTACAGTTATTGTCAAATTACTATTAGTTTAAAATTATAGTGAGGACAGGTACTTCTATGTTGGTTAAAGTGTCATAACATATAGAAGTCATGTCCTATTTTATTAATCAGCACAAACTTTATTATTTTAATATAGTGGCTCTCATTAAAAAGTATATCAGTTAATTTTTAGTGCTGACATGAGAGAATAATTATTTTTAATAATTATTTAATGAGAGAAAAAGATCTTGGAGTTGAGTAACACATCATAGCGTGCTTAGTTCAATTAAGAGAGAGATAAAAGGAGTTAAGTGACACGTCATAGTGTTTTAGTTCAGTTAAGAGAGAGAAAGGAGTTAACTCCAAGAAAAAAATGGCTGGAGTTATCTCCAAAAAAATCAGTTAACTGGAAGCAAGCGAAAGTTCACTTGTGTGGACTGAACTAAAGAGGTGGTGACTATTGGCATGGATTTAAAAAGAGAGGAGAGGAGAGCTGGTGGTACAGGTTCCAAGGAAAAACTGCAGAGAAAATCAAACACAGAATTCAAGGCAGCTTGGCACACTAGGTGATGTTTTGGCACTATTTCTTAGACATTTTTAGCAAAGCTTTGGCATAGACATCGAGGGCAGATTGCTGCTATTAACAAAAGAATTTTGCAGAAGATTTGAGACGTTTTCTGGGGTTTTTATGCACAGAAATCAAGGCTGATATGCAAGGTTGTCTATGCATGGAAATTGAGGCAAAATTTTTATGTGTTCTTGTCATTCTCGGACAGAACAAATTCAACTCCTATTATTCTATAACTTCATTTTCAGATTTCTCTCTCAGACTGAATAAAAAAACACTTTTGCTGGTTTTTCCCTTTGGGGTTTTCAAAATACATATTGTGTCATTTTTGTGTGTGTGGTTCTGTTAAATTTTCTGCTGCAAATCTGGTTAAAAATTCTATGTATTTAATTTTTAAGTACATGCATGTGTGAACTCTTAATGAAAATTAAATCCGCTGCAGAAACTTCAAGAAATTAACATGGTATTAGAACATTAAAACTCTAAGAAAGAAATCAACATTTGACACAAGTATTCAGATTAGTAGGGTTATTGTTCAGTAGAGCAAATAGGGTTACAATGGCAACTAGTGTCAGATATGAGGATAAATTGGAGGAACCCTGAATGGAAAGTTCGGATCACATCTGTTCTCAAGGAGAACAAGTTATGGGGTTATGTCAATACAGAGATGATTGTTGATCAGTGGTTGTCATTGATGTCAACCCAAGCAACACCCAAGCCTATCCCGATCTTGCATGGGCATTTTGCTTGACAACTTACTCTATTTTGAGTCAAGGATCTTCTAGATGGATTCTACCCATTGAGATGTTTCTGTTGATATATGGCACACCACATAATTCTTCACGATTTGAGAGATATTCGTGTTTGAAGTTAGTAATCCCAGTTAGTGGGCTAAAACCCTATGGGGTTGTGCCATGGCACTCATAATTGGTTGTGATCATTGAATAGTCAATAATTAAAAATGTTTTTTTCCTCATAAAATCCCTCCAGCGTTCACTTGTTGAGTACCCTCTCAACTCAAGACATTCATATAAATAGTGACCCTTGTATCCTCCTCTAGTAGGGATTTTGTGGCTTCAAATAAGGCATCATGGCATTTTCGCTATAAAAAAATTTCTGCGAAACTTCAGAAGATGAAATTAAAACCCATTTGAGCTAAAATCTTGATAAACCTCATGACCGAATTTCAGATCTTGGTTTGCTATATTTTCAGAGATATGATCTGAAGAAGTTAGGATTTTTGCAGGCTCCCGAATTCCATGTCAAACAGATGACGTTGGGAAAATTGTCATAACTTTCTCTCTGAGCATTGGATTCAAATTTCGTAAGAAATGACAGAAGCTGGACAGACTGTAGTTTGTTGGGTATCGTTTTCAGGGCCAAAGGTCGCAACAGTAACACATGGCACTTCGCACAAGTTCTCTCTACTGAACCAATCTATAAACAAGTCATCATGGACATTGGATATAGCTCTTTCTTGAAGAATCCAATCTTGTTCAAACCTGTGGGTTTGGAAAGAGGACTCATAAGGCTACCACAGGATGAAATTTCAGACCCTGGAGATCTGAAATTACATAGATACAATAGATTCAATATCGAGCTCCTAGAAGGCAAGAAAAAACATGCATTCAAGGATCATTGGAGTAAGGACCACACATCAACAGTCAAGGGTAAGTCTCCTACAACAAGGTATGTATGATTAGTGTTTACATTTGAATTTTGAGTATCATCTCTGACATATGTTTTTGCAGGACAACGTAAGTATATATAGGGTCTCGGTTATATCTCTATGTCTCTATATGTCACAGTGAGTTTTGATACCACAATTTAGATGTCCTATTCTTGATACTACACATTTGATGCTACATATTCTTGATGCTACACCAAGTCTGTTAAATCTATATGATGTTGTAAGTTCATGTTACTTGTCTTGTCATAGTTGATAGAATGGTCTCCGTTGTTGTATTTAGAACTTGGTCCATCACAAGTCTAGGGTCTGTCATCAATTTTTATTGTATATATCTTTAGGTCATTTTTGGATATAGTCTTGCATACAGTCCAGGCCAATGTTACTTGGGAGCGGGAGCGACATTTTTAGAAGCTCCCGGTTTGGGAGCGAATCCCGGAGCATTTTTTATAATATATATATATATATATATATATATATATATATATATATATATATATATATATTGATGCATATATGTTCACAAAAAAATGTAGAATGATGAATTAGACATAAAAAACATAGATTGAATCAAATAACAACAATCATCTAGAAGTTATAATCTTCACCAACCACGTCCACAAGTTAGTAACATACAACATATTGAGTCTCATGAATTATGATTCATCAATCTTAAAGTTTCAAGCTTTCAAAATCCAATATATAACATTTATCATCCTTGATCACCAAAGTTGTACTTGTAAGCTAAGTGTAACCATTATAACAAATAATATCTAACATGAAATGAAATGTTATAAAATGAAATGAAAAAACTTTCACGAAGCATCATATTCATAATTCATTACCAATGAGTTATAATCAATGTTCCACAGGGACGCGTCCCCCAAGGTCGGGCGCATGCACCCCTCGCACCCCTCACACCCGAGATGGGGAGTCTCTTGGGGGTGTGTTTCCCCATGCACTCTTTTTGGGGAGTCTCAAGGAGACACAAGGGAGTGCGTTTCCCCAGTGTGGGAGTTTAGACTCCCCAAAAAGGGTGTCTCTAGGCGTCCCCCTTCAGTGTGGGAGTCTTCACTCCCCAAAAAGGGTGCGTCTGGGCGTCCCCCTTCAAAAATGGTGCTTCTGGGCATCCCCCTTTCAATTTGTCTAATAAGACCCAAACTAAAAATTAAAAAATCAAAAATCAAAAATAAAAACAATTAAAAAAAATTAAATAAAACTAAATAGAACAAAAAAATATTAAATAACTAAAAGTCTAAAACCTAGGTTCAAACTTTGAGTTATATAAATTTAGTGTTCAAACTTTGAAAATATACTAGTATGTTTTTCTTTCAATTTAGATTCTAGAATGATGAATGATGAATTTAATTTTTAAATCAATGTAGATTGTAGAATGATGAATGATATGGATCAATGTATTTGAATATTTCATTATTGATTTTTATTTTTTTTTATCGAAACTCATGGTATGTATGAATAAGTCAATAATTAGACTTGAGTATGTCATATGAATGATGTATGTATCAAAATGAATGATGTGGATGGATCAATGATTCAATTGTTATTTAATATTTTTATGCTTTCATTATTGAACAATGAACAATGAATAATGAATATGAACTTGAATTATATATATATATACACACCTCAACGTCTCCCTGCACCCCCGAAATTTCCCTAAAATTTGAGGGCACTCCCACATGTCCCCCCCCGTGCATCTCCCTGAACCCGCGTCTCCCCGCACCAGAGTCTTGGTGGAACATTGGTTATAATTGCCAGCGTCAAACTTCAAAGTTCAAACTTAAATTTTCATATATTGTTTACAAAAAATATCATAATAAATATGAAAGAGTCAATAGTTATAAAAACTACTAGAAACTAGAAAAGACAAGTAAATCTATTATCTACATCTTCCTCTTGCCACCACGAATAATGTCTAATTTCTGAGCAGGTCGTGGTGCTCTTCTAGGAGTCTCCTCCTGCATAGTCCTAAGACCAGAACTAGAAGGCGCATGCCCTCCATGTGAAGATGTACATGGAGGTGGCGACAGCAAAGGAGCAAGACTTGGAACTCGAGCACTGCTACTGGATGGTGGGGGTGGCATGGTTGTTGCTTCATATTCCTCTCCTCTCTCATAAGTTATGCTTCCAGTTCTTCAAGATGTATAGTGCCATCCTCCAACTTATCGTCCTCTGGGTGGTTGTCCCAAATTTTATATGTTGGATCCTCATAAGCCCAATCACAATAATGACTCAACAACCTCAAATCGTAGTGCACATAGACCAAGCTATCTGCTTGGTTTTCATTGAGTCTGTTTCTTCTCACACTATGTATGAAGTTGTAGGTGCTCCAACACCTCTCTGTAGAAAAAGTATTTACAACCTGTGAGAAAACTCTTTTTGCCAATTTTGGCAAAAGTCCCATGTCACCATATGCTTCCCACCATGTGAGAGCATCAAATATGTCTTTATCTTCCATTGCATGCAAAGAACAAAAGAAACCAGTGCAACTGAAGTATCTGCGTAATTCAAGACGCAGATTAGCACATTCCTCCTAGTCAGGTACCAACTTGTCTAATGCTTCCATATATCTTGTAGCTACCTCTGGATCCATATGGGGTTTGACCCTAACCCCACCCCCAAGTGCAAGTTGGCCCAACCAAGTTGGAGAGTAGTATTTTGGCGTAAGGATATACACCAAGGCATGTAGTGGAACATTAAGTTTATTCCACCATGTACACACACAATTGTGAATCAGTGTATACAAGTTGGGATCATCTTTTTGAACAACATCTTTTATTTGCCCCAACATGGTATCCATTTGCTCATACAACTCCCCAATCACTGGTTTATCTATATCTGCAAAACGAATCATGTGATAAATGGGCTTGGTGAATTCCAAAACTTGCCTCACATGTGCCCAAAACTGACCATCAAGAGCGGTCTCCTCCACCTATTCAAAACCTTGCCTATCAGCTATATTTGTAGTTCTTTCCTTTAATACCTGCCAATGTGGACTTGATACCATGCTAGCCAATGACTCTCTTACCTTCAAAAGGCACCAGAAGGTGAGGTAATAGCTAGCAAATCTAGTCTTCGTAATCTTCAACAACTCCAATCTTGAGTGACTATGGAAAAGCCCATGGGTACTGCTATGATTTGTAATAAATTTTATCATTTTTTTGCCTCTCTTGTACAAATCACCAATCCATTTGTATTGTTGGTTTTTGTTCTTAATAATATCATGCATCAAGAGGTTCATTGTGTGAACCAAACACCCAAACCAAAATATGTTGGGGTATTTATCCTCAATAATTGCTCTCACTACCTTACAATTAGCAGTGTTATCAGTGATGACTTGGATGACATTGTATGGCCCAATATGTTCAATTGTTTCAAGTAATGATTCTGCAATGTTGATGTCGGTCTTGAACTTGTCTGAGTAATCATATGTTGAAAGAAAGATGGCACCACTAACAAACACAGCAAGAACACTTATCAATGGCTTGCCTTTTACATTTGTCCATCCATCAGATACAATGGACACCCCATGCTCAGTCCATGAATTTGTCATTCTACTCAAAGAATGTGATATTTTTGCTTTTTCATGATCAAGTCCAATGATTCTAGCCTTGTCACACCCAGGACTCTTGTATCCTTTAGGGGCATCATTTATGGCAGAAACCATTTCATGCCAATAAGGTGATCGAAGAACATTGAATGGTATCCCACATGCATAGAGAAATCGGTAAACTTTTGAATTTACATCATTCCTACACCCTTCATCAGTGGAAATCTGATATGGTTCTATGCCTTAAAGAGATGTTTGGTGACCCTATGCCTCCATATCTACTGCCATAGGATGATGTTGAAGGAGTCCTTTGTGCATGTGATTGTGAACTTGGTTTAAAGAAACCCTTTGATCTTTTAGATTTGTATTGGGCTTCCTCCTCTTCCCTTGTGTATTTGACTCTCTCTGTTGTTGACACACCTGTACAAGTTTTGATTCCTATTTGTTTATCTCCATCCCATGGCCTTTTCCTGTAGAGGTGCTTCCTGGTACAGGGGTATGAACTTGTGTAATTATTGTTGCAATGGGGGCAGTGAAATTTAGTGGTTCCACCTCCTTTCCATGCTTCAGGCCTAGTAACATATTTCCACAATGGGGTTAGGTCTTGTTTAGTTTTTTGAGCTGAATCATGTTCACTCTCCTCCAACTCCTCCTCACCAAGGTACTCCTCTCCGGGGTTTTCATCAAATCCACTATAACCCACTTCTTCATCTCCTTCTTCATGCTCATCCCTCCTTTTTCTACTCCCCAACACCATAATAACCAAGAAGAAGAAAATGCCAAGAAATATAACCATGATGTTTGAAATTTGAAGATTTGAATCTTCAAAAAAATGGAATGGGAATGGGAATGGGAAATAGAGAAAAAAATTATTTATTTATTTAGCAATGAACATAAAAAAAAAAAATTGCTAGATTAGAGTGTAGATCCTACCTCTTTGGCCTCCAATCTCCCCTTGCAAGCTCTTCAAACTCCTCTAATCTCCTCTCCTTGCTCCAAATTCTCTCTCGCTCTCTCTCACTCTCTCACACTTATTAATGAAATGAATAATGAGAGGGAAAGGATTTATTTATCCCCCCCCCATTCCTCCCTTTTTCCCTCCCCTCCCATTCCCTTTCTCCACGCCGTCGTCGCCTCTCACTTGCTGCGCGAGCATCAATCTTTGCCGAACGGGAGCGATTTTTCTAACCCGGGAGTGGTTGGGAGCTATCACTCCCCGACCGCTCCTGAGTTGGAAAAATCGCTTTCAAAGCGATCACTCCCTAAGTCGAATTGGAAAAAAACAAGGAGCGATTTTTTTTGTTAGGGAGCGCGCTCCTAACCGCAGCGCGAATTGGGAGCAGATCAAGGGGGGAGGGGGGTGCTCCCTCACAACCTTGATCCAGGCCTATATCAAGAGTGGGAGTCTTTGTCTATTGCTGCAACAAGTCAACAACAATAGTGACGAGCACACTTCAAGTATGAATTGTAATTTTAATTTGCATTTATTCATTATTATGCACTTACATGTGTTTCGCAGGCAGAGGTAAGTTGAAGAGTATTTTATTTTGTTTTGGGATTGGTTTCGCTTGGCAAATTTTGCATGTGGGTAGAAGATAATTCAAGTACAACATTAAGCAAGAATTCAAGAGCAAAAGTATCAAATTAAAGGAAGCATTGCAGCGGGACATCCTTGAAGACATGACAACCATCCAAATATCGTGAAGTATCGTTAAGGCCAAGAGTCATCATTGTAAAGTTGTAAAAGAGTCATTTGTAAAAGAGTCATCATTGTAAAGTTGTAAAAGATTCATTCTGCCTAGATTCAAAGAGGCAGTGTTGGGAGGTATAGTTGTCACTATTGGGATGATGACATGATTGGGTTGCAGGTCATAGAGTGATTGGGTATTTGGTCAAGTACATGAAAATCATTGTACATCTTATTGTATTGTGGATTGTTGTCCCTGGTTTGGGAATCCACAATCTTGTCTAATTTCAGTGATTATAGGGTGGCAGGAAGGTGTTAGGTAGGTGTATGAAATCGCCTATAGGTTGGGGCCTGTGAACACTTTGGGGTGGTAGAGTGGTGCTAGGGTGAGTTATGGCTCGCTATGGTGTTGGGGCATCCATTCAGTTGATTATTGAAGAAACCAGGGCGTTGGGGAGTCCTTCTAGTGGGAGTTGAAGAAGAATGTTTTTCTAGAATTCTAGGTAGTTGTTGTTTTCATTTCAGTTGGGGTTGAAGATTAAAGAATTTATTAGAAAAACATTCGGTGGTTTTTGACCTAGAGGGGGTTTTCCACCTAAAATCCCTGTGCCTACTGTGTTCTTTTATTTACTGTTATTACTGCATAAACATTAATAATAATTGAATATTAACTAATGCTCTAAAAAGATTTAAAAGTGTTAATTGCTAAGGATTACTGATTCACCCCACCTCTCAGTGTTTAAAACAATTGGTATCAGAGCTTGGTTCCTTCAATCGCAGTCTAACAACTAGAAGGAGATCATGGAGTATACTAAGAATAGAGTTCCTTTGTTCAATGGAAATAACTATGCACTTTGGAGTGGAAGAATGCAGGTTCATTTGCTAGGGCAAGGATACGAAGTATGGGAAATCGTTGACAAAGGCTTCACACCGACCCAAGATGAACAATGTAAGTAAAATATGGTATATGATGCAAAAGCTAAAGATCTTATTATCAGTGGGCTTATCGAATCTGTTTATCTTAAGGTATTGAGTTGCAAAACTGCTAAAGAGGTATGGGGGAAACTTGAAAATATATATGCAGGTGACTCAAAGGTGAAAGAAGCAAAGCTTCAAATTTTCAGGGCAAAATTTGAGCAAGTCAAAATGAGGGAATATGAAGATATTGTTGCATACTTTCAATGTGTTGATGAAACAACAAATACATTCGAAGGTTTGGGAGAACATGTTGAAATGAAAATTATTGTCTAAAAGATCCTCAGAACCTTGCCAGTAAGATTTAACCCTAAGGTATCTGTCTTGGAAGAGAGATTGAATATGACCAATCTCAACATAGATGAATTGCATGGAATTATTATGGCATATGAAATAAGGATTTAAGAAGAGGATAACACATCTCACTTAGAAACAACATTTGCCGCATCCAAGAAGAATAGTAAGTACAAGTAGACTCTGAAAGCAAAAACTTGCAAGTGTAAGGATGAGGAAAAGGAAGAAGATGAAGAAGAATTCTCAGATAAAGAATTTGCCTACTTCATACGGAAAATGAGAACATGTACGGAAAATTCAAAGGTAAACTTCCATTAATATGTTTTGATTGTGGTGATGTTGGACATTTTGCAGCCAAATATCCTCACAAAAATGAGGTTGTTACCAATGGAAAGAAAGGTCCTAGGAAGTTCAACAAGCAAGGCAAGAAGAAATGGTTTAAGAAAAGTTTATTCACCAAAGAAGATAGTTCATCGTCCGAAAAAGACAATGATAATGAAGAAGAATTCAACAGAAGAGTATTGTTTATGGCCAAGCACAATAAGCAAGAGGCACTTGACGAAGAAGGAGACGAAGAAGAAGAAATGATTGAGGTTGAATTTCAAAATGAAGTAATTAGGGTTATCAAAGAGCTCAAAGCCGAGAAGAAGCATGTCAACACTTTTGAAGACAAATTGAAGACAGAAAGAGAACAGGGCCTCAACCTTAGAATCAAGGTTGAAGAATACAAGTGAATTGAAGAATCTCCCAAGAAATAATTAAAGGAAAACAAGGAAAGAGAAGCATTGGAAGCTGAAATAGTTTCTCTATGAAAGGAAGTAAAATATGGAAAAACTTTTCAAAACTATGCCAATAGTGCAAAGACTTTGGACGAACTCATTAACACCCAACGATCATACAGTGACAAGACTAGTCTTGGTTACAAAGAAAAATTCGAAAACAAGTCAAGTCCTTCTATGATAATTAAAGAAGATGGATATGCAAAATCTACCAAGCAAATAGATCTCTCAGCTAAATCAAGAGATCAAGACTCGCACGAAGAACCTTGGAAGACAATTCCTAAAAGAAGATTTCCTCCCAGGTACCAACCCATCTTTTATGGACATTGTTATTCATGTGGAAGGTTTGGACATAGAGTTGCAGAATGTTGTGTGTATGTTTGGAATGTATATAATTCTAGGAGATCCTTCAGAAATGGATATTCCAGAACTCGACATAATATCAACAAATTTGATCATTTGAGAAATGATGTCAAACATTACAAATGTAACAATTTTGGACATATGGCTAGGGATTGTGAAGTTCCAAACAAGTACAACTATTATTGGCAAAACCCTAGAAGCAAATTTGCAGGATCACGAGATAGAAACCAAACAGAATCTTCTATGAATAACCTCAAATGTTACAAATGTCATAACTATGGACACATAACTCGTAATTGCAGGTATAAGACGGAATCAACCATGAACGAAAAGCTTGACGACAAGAATAAGAAGGTTTGGAAAGGAAAACAGGGACAGGATGAACAAGTACATGATGAGTAGGAAAAGAAAGAAGGCAATAAGGTCCCAACAGTTATGCCTTCACGATTCGTAACGAATTATGAGGAATCAACAGTTGCTTCAGTTAATGACTCAAGTCAAGACGACCCATTAAATGACACACTATTTTGAACAATTCAGCTCATCGACTCCTAGAAATTGAAGATGAGGAGTCTATGCAGCAGTATATGACACAAGTCTACGATTGACAGACAGGTAATTTGAACAAGATGGCAGTTTCATTACATGTTCAGGGGGAGAAGAATAGTTGAAGTATTATAGATTCAAGAAAGGAAGCACTGATAAGCAACGCCATGTGAAAGTGGATCAAGACAATCTAACGATTATCGAGATATCTCAGCAGGATAAAGGAATATTAATATATCAAATCAAGTACATCAAGGAAATGCTCAAGAAATTCAAGATGGAAGTATACAAGCCAATGTTTTAAGACTCCGACTCCGACTCCGACTCGGCCGAGCAATGACTCCGACTCTGACTCCGACTCGGTAATGACTCGGCCGACTCGTTTTCAATGACTCGGTCGTTGTAAAAAATACATTAAATATTTAGTTTTTTGATAAAAAAACATAATTTTGAAGATTTTAAACATAATTTTAAAGATTTTCATTCATGTTTCCAAACACACAACATTATAATATAGATGGAAGACAACATATAATCAAAGTAGGCTCATGAACCAATCCATTATATCAAAATGGTACCCAATGGCAATACATAGTCAACTGTCATACATGATCAAAGACTCAAAACAAAAAACACATAACCAAGGAGGCTAGAAATGGCCTCTACAAGACTACAAGTCTACAACAAAAGTACTACTGGCCATAGCTACTGCCAGAGGAGCCAAGATCATGTCGATCAATCTCTGGATCATCATCATCATCAGAGTCAGAGCCCCCTGCCCATGGCTCCTCCTCATCATCATCATCTCCAACTGCAACTATAGATGTGGTACCAGTAGATGCACGCTGAGATAGAGTAGCTATGCGGCTGCACTTCTGTCGTGGCTCAGGCTGAGAAGAGGAAGCTGGAGTCCTTGCCGGCTGTGAGACTGAGGCTTATGGATCTGCATTCAACTGAACATGTTGAACTGCAGCCGATGTCTCCAAATCGATATCTAAAACAAGATCCTCATCAGGATCAAACTCTGCTGGACAACTCTCCACTACCCAATCTGACGTTGGATCAATGTCTTCCAACACAATGGGATCTGAATCAGGTCTTTTGTTCAGCAAATGGTTTTGTCTGAGCCGAAGGTTGTACTGGACATAAACTAGATCATTTAACCGTTTTTGATCCAAACGGTTTCTCTTCTTTGTGTGAATCCTCTCAAAGACAGACCAATTTCGCTCACACCCAGTTGCACTGCAAATTTGACTCAAAATACGAATTGCAAACCTTTGCAATTCAGGAACATGGCCACCAAAGGCCTCCCACCATTGTGCTGCAAAACACATTGGAGTGTAATGAGTTAGCTCAACAAAAATACAAATTATATTTAACATTCAAATTATAAACGATTTAACAAACTTAAAAAAAAAAAAAAAAAGTAAAACTATTAAGAATTTGAAAATTGAAATTTTGGTTTACCTGGCTCATCTGCTTCTCTTGCAATCTTTGCTAGGTTCT
>APFE031420729.1:43754-57512 GCA_000404065.3 Pinus taeda | reverse complement strand
TCCTCAATGCTGCTCCAAATGGCTGCCCAAGAAGCTCCTCACTCCAGCTACAATGCTCCTCCAAGACTCCTCAAGTGCTACTCCAAAACAAGCTCAAGAACTGCCCACTAACTCTCAAAGAAGACTCTCACTCAAATGCACAAGACTGCTGTGAGAGAATGAGAGCTCTTGGGTGAGTTAAATAGGTTTTGGGAGGGGGATATGGACCCCAAAGATGTTTTAGAAATATTATAATCCTGTTTGGAGTCCACCAAAACCCTAAAACCCAACTGAAATGCACAAAAAATCCGTTTTTATAACTGTTGTGCGTCCGTTTCGGGGTTTCCAATGACCCGGCCGTTTTTTAGCGGACCCGGCCGGGTCGGCCGAGTCATTGAATGACTCGGTCGGG
Source organism: Pinus taeda (assembly GCA_000404065.3). NCBI lineage: Eukaryota > Viridiplantae > Streptophyta > Pinopsida > Pinales > Pinaceae > Pinus > Pinus taeda. The sequence goes on along the minus strand of APFE031420729.1, from coordinate 57,121 downwards.
TCATTGCTGATTCGGCCGACCGTTCCGTTTCAAAGGCCGGGTCAGCAACCAACCGATCGACCCGGAATGACTCGGCCGGGTTGGTTGTGACTCGGCTGGGTTATAAAACACTGATACAAGCCTATTCTTACCCCCATGGTAACAAGTTACAAGAAGATTCGTCAACGGATGTGGACCAAAGGTTTGTATAGATCCATGATTGGTAGTCTCCTATTTGTGACAACCTCTCGGCCAGATGTGATGCAGGCAGTTGGACAAGTAGCATGATTCCAAGCAGCAACAAAAGAATCTCATATCATTGTCGTCAAAAGAATTCTTCGATATCTTAAGGGCACAACGGAATATAGTCTTCGGTATCCCAAAGGAAATGATCTAGTCATCCAAGCTTATACAGATGTAGATTGGGCAGGAAGTGTTGATGATCGTAAGAGTACCAGTGGAGCAGTGTTCTACTTAGGTGGTTGCCTTGTCTCATGGTTAAGTAAAAAGCAGTGTTCAATCTCGTTATCCACAGCGGAAGCAGAATACATCGCGGCAGCAGCTTGTTGTACTCAACTTCTCTGGATGAACCAAACCTTGCAAGATCTTCAAGTTAAGTTTGATGAGCCTATTCTCATCTTCTGCGATAATGTTGGTGCCATCAATATCTCCAAAATGTGATGCATTCCAAAATAAAGCAAATTCCGATCAAATATCATTTCGTTAGAGAGCAGGTCGCTGTTGAGCCTCAACTTTGCACCTTCCTACACACCCTCTTAACCCTCATACTCCACTCACTTCACTCATCCAGTGATTAAATCATTGCATTATAGTTTAAAAATGACTGTTTATATGGTTTTCTAACTATACTGATGTCTGTTGTTTGGTTTAGTCTTTTGTTCATGCAGCTGCGGAAACTTGTCAATTTCCGCAGCCAGCACAGGTTTCCGCCGCCAGCACAGGATTCCGCAGCCATTTTGTTAAAGGATGTGCTCCAGGTGTCTTCTGAAGGAACGGGCTATATGTGCAAGCTCCAGATGGCATGTACATGGATCGTGTCCCTTCCAACTGGCCAAATCATCATTTTGAGGCCGCGGTCAACCAAAGTCAAAGACGTGGCCAACCAAAGAGTCCAGCGGTGGCACGTTACTGTTAAAGGCACGTGAATGATACGTGGCCTAGTTCCCAGCTCACGGAGGCTCCAGCGCACCTGAGGATCGTTCTTGAACAACGAATCTAACAGCCAACCACTCCAGGATTTAAGAAGCATAACGACAGTTACACTAGATCTCGGCTCATGAGATCTACGTGTCTATGGCACGCAGTTAATAGCATAAGTAGTTGATCATTTAACTGTAGGACTTCTACATTATAAATAACGCGTTTTCAAACGCTGTAAAGAGACTTTTGGATGCATAGAATTTCTGAATTGTTATGTAATTTCCGCACGCTGCTGGTTATTATATCACCCCACTGTTTTATATGTTGCTGATTTGAATACATGAGTAGACCTTTCTGAAGATAGTCTCGTGATCATTTGATTGGCTGAAGTGACAGAGGGCCCCTGCATACTGAAACCCTGTAAAGTATTTGTTTAGTTTCATTATGCTTTTGTTTTGTCATTAGTTTGTACATAATATGTTGCTTTATGTTTCTGTTGTTCATATCTTTGTCTTTATAAACTGATCAGTGCTTTTTGCAGGTTCTCTTAGGCAACCCGGGCAATCTTTTATTTTCTTTAATAACTTTTGGCATATGTGATCATCTTCTCCTTCCTGCTAACCTTTATTTTCTGCAATTTACATTCAGCATTGTCCTTTTCAAGTTGTTATTTGTTTATTTCTTTTTCTGCTAATTAGATGTCATACTGCTTAACAATTTATGATTTCTTTCTGTGGTCAAATGACTATATCAGCAGGAGATCAGAAGATCACTAACTGTAGTGTGATTTAGTTGTCATATTACTTACTCATAGTTGTTTTCCATAAAGTAGATTGAGCTGAATGGTAAAGAACTAAAAGAGTCTAAGTAGTGTGATTAATTTCTTTTTACATTTAGTTATCATATTACTTGTTATGTTCATGATTACTTCCCCAAGGTAGATTGAGCTAAGGGGTAAAGGATTTGAAGAATTCAAGTGGTGTGATTAGTTTCCTTATGCAATTTATTTTCTTGAACAGTTAAATATCATATTGCTTGTTATGCTCATGATTACTTCCCCAAGGTAGATTGAGCCAAGGGGCAAAGGATCTAAAAAGCTCAAGTAGTGTGAATTAGCTGCTTTACTTTAAGTTTGAGTTGTTTTCAAGTTTTTGCTTTCTTTTCATTTTCAGCAGCAAGGATACTGGGCCATTGCCATTAGTTCGCTTTTTGATGCATTTTGTTTTCTCTTAAGCATTGGTTTCATTTCAGTTATTGTAAAGCTTTTGAGCATTTTTCAAGTTTAGAAATCATCACCATTTACATTCCACACACTTCACACTTCACTTTCATCACCACACATTAAGAAAGAATAAAATCCAAAAACAAACTAAAAAGCTTAAAACGACAAAAACCTAAGAAAATGGTTATCTAAGTACATATAGTACACCTCACTTCGTCAGTTTACGAACCCCGGGTTAATATAAATAGCAATTTAGATCACACTAAATTGACCAAACAGTCGCCGAAAAGAATATCAAGCTTGAATATGTTGGCACAAAGGAACAAATTGTTGACATCTGGATGGATTTTACTCGTCGAGATGTTTTCATTGATATATGGCACGTCACGTAATTCTTCACGATTTGAGAGATATTCGTGTTTGAAGTAGTAACCCCAGTTAGTGGGCTAAAAACCTATGGGGTTGTCGCATGGCACTCATAATTGGTTGCGGTCATTGAATAGTCAATAATTAATAATGTTTTTTTGCTCCCAAAATCCCTCCAACATTCACTTGTTGAGGACCCTTTCAACTCAAGACATTCATATAAATAGTGACCCTCATATCCTCCTCTAGTAGGGATTTTGTGGCTTCAAACAGGTCATTGTGGCATTTTCGCTATAACTTGTTTTCTGCGAACCTTTAGAAGCTGGAATTAAAACCCATTTGAGCCGAATATTGATGAATCTTGTGACCGAATTTCAGATCTTGGTTCGTTATATTTTTGGAGATATGGTTTGAGGAAGTTAAGGTTTTTGTAGGCTCCCGAATTCCATGTCAAACGGGCGACATTGGGAAAATCATCATAACTCTCTCTAAGCTTGGATTCAAATTTCGTAAGAAGTGACAAAAAGAGGACAGATTGTAGTTTGTTGGGTATCGTTTTGAGGGCCGAAGGTCGCAATAGTGACAAGTGGCACTTCATACAAGTTCGCTCTACTGAACCAGTCTATAATCAAGTCATCGTGGGAGATTGGGCATAATGCTTTGTTGACGAATCTAATTTTGATCAAACTTGTGGGGTTGGAAAGAGGACTCAAAGGGCTACCACAGGACGAAATTTCAAACCCTGGAGATCCGAAATTATATATATACAACAAATTCAATATCGAGCTCCTAGAAGGCAAGAAAAAGCATGCATTCAAGGATCACTGCAGTAAGGACCACACATCAATAGTCAAGGCTAAGTCTCCTACAACAAGGTATGTATGATTAGTGTTTACATTTGAATTTTGAATATCATCTCTGACATATGTTTTTGCAGGACAATGTAAGTATATACAGGGTCTCAGTTATATCTCTATGTCTCTATATGTCACAGTTAGTTTTGATACCACATTTTGGATGTCCTATTCTTGATACTACACATTTGATGCTACATACTCTTGATGCTACACCAAGTCTGCTAAATCTATATGATGTTGTAAGTTCATGTTACTTGTCTTCTCATAGTTGATAGAATGGTCTCTGTTGTTGTACTTAGAACTTGGTCCATCACAAGTCTAGGGTTTGTCATCAGTTTTTATTGTATATATCTTTAGGTCAGTTTTGGATATAGTCTTGCACAGAGTCCAGGACTATATCAAGAGTGGGAGTCTTTGTCTACTACTGCAACAAGTCAACAACAAAAGTGACAAGCACACTTTAGGTACGCATTGTAATTTTAATTTGTACATATTCATTATTATGCACTTACATGTGTTTTGCAGGTAGAGGTAAGTTGAAGGGTATTTTGTTTTGTTTTGAGATTGGTTTCACCAAGCAAATTTTGCATGCAGGTAGAAGAAGATTCAAGTACAACATCAAGCAAGAATTCAAGAGCAGAAGTATCAAATGAAAGGAAACATTGCAGCAGAACATCCTTGAAGACATGACAACCATCCAGATATCATGAAGTATTGTTAAGGCCAAAAGTCATTAAAATAAATTCCACCCAGATTGTATGTTATTAAAATAAATGGAGTTCCTAAGTCTAAACTTAGGGAAATTAAAATATTAATGGGTATTAATCAAAATATAGGTGAGAATGATCGAGAAGGTGGATCAAGTCATATTTTATTCTTAGTCGTTGATTAAAGACTTAATCTTAGCCTCAACAAGAAAAATATAAAATGGAGGCTTGGGGTTCATTTCAAAACACACGGAGAGATTAAGGAAATCGATTTTTTGAGGTGAGTTCTCAGGAGGAAAATTGATTCGGGAGATCTTGCAGCTGAGGGGCAAAGAAAATCTGGGATGACTTTCCGGAAAATACAAAACAAAGAGGCAGAGAGAGCTTGCAGAGAGGTAGTGTAGTAGTCGAGAGAGTTGACACAAAAAGTTGCTTGTCACGCAGAATCCAGAACTGTCGGAACAACTTAAACTATTGGGAACTGTCGGAGCTATTGGGAACTGCCAAAACAACCAAGAGAGCTGATGCAGAGGCAGCGCAGTAGCCGGGAGAGCTGACGCAAAAAAGTTGCCTGTCACGCAGAATCCAAAATTGTTGGAACAACCAAAACTGTCGGGAACTGTTGGAACTGCCAAGAACTACCGGAACTACCAGAACAGCTAGGAGCGCTGACATAGAGGGCAGAGGAGGTGACGCATGGCCTACGCAGGGCCAACGCAAATATGGTCGAGGTTAGCCAGTCTTGTGCCGATCAGCGAGAATTCTGCCAGGTGAAGTGAGGTAAACCTCACTCAGATTTTCCACTAGTATTTTCTCTATAAAGGATTGCTAGATGAGCATCCTGGATTGTATTCAGATATTTACTGCCAATGATAAGAATCCTCAGATCCGCTGCACCGGTTTTCCCACATTGGGTTTTTCCAGGGATGAATGTCCAAAACAAGTGTGTCAATGTGATTGTTCATATATTGATGTTTCTCTTGCTATTTAATTTTCAGTTCTAGATTGTGAAGTCTGCAACTGAATTTATTTTGGTATTTACTGAAGTATTAGTAAATAACTTATCATAAATAAGTAGGATAAATAAATCAATTATTGCAGTAAATGTTCACATGGTACCAGAGCAAGGTTTAGGCAAGATGGAAGCAAAGAAAAAGGGCAAGAAGAACATTAGGGATTAGAATATTTCCAAATTAGCTTCTAGGCTGGAAGAGGAGTTTGTTTGCCTACCAAGTTCTGCATCAACTGAGGACTGGTACATTGATAGCGTGGCTTCAGCTCATATGACTAGAGAACGAGAATATTTCTCGAGCTATCAGGAGGAACAGATGAACTTTCAAATCACATTGAGTAACTAGACGAAGTGTACCCCAGTAGGAAAAGGAACCGTTATATTCCATACAACAGTAAGAGATAGTATTCGGGCCATGAATGTACTGCATATGTCAGGTATGGGAATGAATTTGATTTTTGTTATTCAATTACAAGATAAGGGATATGATGTATACTTCATTGGTAATAGAGTATATGTCAAGCATCCAAGGTGGAAAAAGAGGGCCCAGATTGGAACTCAAAGCAACAAATTATACAAGTTTCAACTCGAGTCCCTTATGGCACTGATAAGCAATAATGTCGATGGAGAAAAAGAATTAAATGAGTTGTGGCATAGGAGGATGGGACACTTACATCATGGGGCGTTACGGATGCTCAAGGAAACTATTACGAGGGTTCTAGTGCTTACTACCAAACATGATGATACATGCAGAGGTTGTGTGCTAGGTAAGTACGCCAAAGCCGCATATTCCAAAAGCAACAATAGAGCTAAGAGTGTATTGCAGTTAATACACTCAGACATTTGTGGTCCGATGTCTACAAGGGCCATCAATGGCGCTGAGTATTTTGTTACCTTCATAGATGACCATTCTAGGAAAACTTGGATCTATTTTTTGAGAACCAAGGATGAGGTCTTTGATCAGTTTAAAGAGTTTAAGGCTCTAGTGGAAAACATGACAGGAAGGAAGATCAAGATATTGCGCTCAAACAATGGCGAGAATACACGGATAAGAACTTCATTGGTTTCTGTGCAAGAGAAGGGATCTGCAGAGAATGGACATCACCCTATAATCCAGAACATAATGGAGTTGTAGAAAGGAAGAACAGAGCTATTGTTGGAGTAGCAAAGGCGATGTTATATGATCAGAATCTACCCAAGTTTTTATGGGTAGAAGCATGCAACACGGTTGGACACATTCAGAACAGGGCTCCTCACAGGGCTTTAGGAAAGAAGACACCAGAGGGAGTTTTCACCGGAAAGAAGCCAGAAGTAAGTCACCTCAAGTTATTTGGAAATGTAGCTTATTGCCATAATCCAAAAGAGAAGCAGACCAAGTTAGAGCAGACTGCCCAAGTTGGGTATCTAGTAGGTTATAGTGAGACTTCAAAGGCGTAGCAGATCTACATTTCGAGCAACAAAAAGATTGTAGTAAGGAGGGATGTGAAGTTCGTGGAAGATAGAGTCTTCAGGAAATCTCGTGAGATGCCATTTGAAGAACAGGATGAGGATGCTCCTCTACTCTAGCAACAGGGATCAAATCTAACAAGAAGACAAGTATTTGGTTCAAGCACAGTAACTAGTACTAGCATCTTCTCAAGAGAAGAGGACCTAGGAGTGTCACAGTAGGTATAAGAAGAGGAACATATGGAACCTCCCACCACCAGTGGAAGAACTGGTCGAGAAGTACGACAAACTCTGAGGGATGCAGAGGAATTCATTGGAGCTCCTAAAGCCAAAAAAAGGCAACGTAGACAACCTAATAGGTACCAAGCATTGGTAGCTCAGGTCGAAGAACCCTCTAGTTTTCAAGAAGCCGTACAACACCAGGTATGGGTGGATGCCATGGTAGAAGAGTACAGTTCTATCATGACAAATGATGTCTGGGAAATTTTACCAAGACCAGAGAACATATCACTTTTAGGTTCGAGATGGATCTACAAGATCAAGTACGCTACAGATGGCAGCATAGATAAGTACAAGGCTAGGTTTGTCGCAAAAGGATATGCGTAAAAGGAAGGAATAGTCTATGAGGAAACCTTTGCCCCAGTAACTCGATATACCTCTATCAGATCCATTATATCCCTTGCAGCACAAACGGGATGGGAGATTCACCAAATGGATGTCAAGACAGCGTTCTTGAATGGGGTGATAGAAGAATAGGTATATATCGAACAACCAGAAGGTTTCGAAATGCATGAAAAGAGAACTCACGTGTGCAGGTTGAAGAAAGCCTTGTACGGGCTAAAACAAGCACCCAAAGCTTGGTATGGTCGAATTGGCAGCTACTTACAACAGTTCGGATTCATCAAGAGCAATGTCGATCCCAATCTTTATTATATGTTGGTAGAAGGTGAGTCGTTGATTCTGGTATTGTATGTGGATGATCTGTTTCTGACAAGATCATCCAAACTCATAGAGGATTATAAGAAGAACCTGGAAATTGAGTTTGATATGAAGGATTTGGGGCTAATGCACTATTTTCTGGGATTGGAAGTTTGGCAACAGGATTATGAGATCTTCCTTGGCCAAGGAAGATATGCATCAGAAATTCTAAAAAGATTCAAAATGCAGGATTGTCGACCTATGGCTACGCCTATGCTTACCAACTGGAAGAAAATAAATACTTCGAGAGAGCAGGAAGTGGAACCCACCTTATACAGAAAACCCATTGGGTCACTTATGTATCATGGTGGATCCAAAAAGGGCGCATTGGGCAGCAGCAAAGCACATTCTCAGGTATGAGCGTGGAACAGTAAATTTTGGGTTAAGGTACACCAAGGGCAATGACATCGAATTGAGAGGATTCACTAATGCAGATTGGGCAGGAAGTTCAGTAGACAGGAAAAGTATCACTGGGTTTGCTTCGATATTGGATCTGGAATGACCTCCTGGTGTAGTAAGAAGGAGAAGTTTGTAGCTCTGAGCTTTGTTGAAGCTGAGTATATGCAGCTAGCAAAGCAACATGTGAAGCCATATGGCTCAAGAAATTGCTTGTAAATCTATTCAGGAGGAGGATGGAACCAAAAAGGATCTTCTGTGATAATCAAAGTTGTATCAAGCTCTCTGAAAATACAATATTTCATGATCGCTCCAAACACATTGATATTCAGCGTGGAGCGATACAGTTGGAGCGCACTCCCACAGGAAATCAGGTAGCAAACATACTCACCAAGGCTCTAGGAAGAGCCAAGTTTGTTCAATTTCGGGAACAGATAGGTATGTTGGAAAATCCCTTTCAATAGAATGATGCAGCATTTGAGAGGGAGTTGTAGTACAAATGCAACAGTGGCAATGGCAGTGTCATGGGCAGTAGTACCGTAGCAACAATAGCACAATGTTGGTGGCAGCAGCAGTGCAGAAAGGAGGTGCTTCAGAAAAAGAGCAGCATGCAGGTGGACATTGTTGCTAGAGCACTTTCCTCGCTAAGAGGAAGTGTTAGTTTTTGGTAGCATTAGAAGTGATCTAGCCTTGAAAACTGGTGGAGAGGCCAAGGCACATGAGTTCTAAAGAACATAGAAACCGTTTGGTGAAATTCCACCCTAATTGTATTTTATTAAAATAATTAATATTTTTAATGGAGTTCCAAAGTCTAAACTTAGGGAAATTAAAATATTAATGGGTATTAATCAAAATATGGGTAAGAATGATCTAGAAGGCGGATCAAGTCATGTTTTAATCTTAGCCGTTTATTAGAGACTTAATCTCGGTCGTTGAAGACTCCACAAGAAAAGTATAAAATGGAGGCTTGGGGTTCATTTGAAAACACACAAAGAGATTGAGGAAATCGATTTTCTGAGGTGAGAAGTACTCAAGAGGAAAATCGATTCAGGAGATCTTGCAGCTGAGGGGCAGAGAGAATCCGGGAAAAGGACATTCCAGAAAATACAGAACAGAGAGGCGGAGAGATCTTGCATAAAGGCATCGCAATAGCCGGGAGAGCTGACGCAAAAAAGTTGCTTGTCACGCAAAATCTAGAACTGCCGAAACTGTTGGGAAATGTCGGAGCTGCCTGAAACTGCTCGAACAGCAAGGAGAGCTGACACAGAGGCAGCATAGTAGTCGGGAGAGCTAACACAGAAAAGTTCCCCATCACGCGGAATCTAGAACTACTGGAACAGCCAAAACTGTCGGGAACTGCCGAGAACTGTTGGAACAACTGGGAAAGCTGACGCAAAGTTAGAGAAGGAGGGCCGACGCAGAGCCTAAAACGCTGACGCAAGGACTATGCAGGGCCAGCGCGGAAATAGACGGGGTTAGCCAGTCTTGTGCCGAATCAGCCGGAATTCTGCCAGATGGAGGTAAAACTCACTCAGATTTTCCTCCAGTATTTTCTCTTTAAAGGATTGCTAGATGAGCATCCTAGATTGTATTCAAATATTTACTACCAATAATAAGAATCCTCAGATCTGTTGCACCAGTTTTCCCACATTGGGTTTTTCCGGGGACGATTGTCCAAAAACAAGTGTGTCAATGTGATTGTTCATATGTTGATGTTTCTCTTGTTGTTTAATTTTCAGTTCTAGTTTGTGAAGTCTGCAGCTGAATTTAATTTGGTATTTACTGAAGTATTGGTAAATAACTTATCATAAATAAGTAAGAGAAATAAATCAATTATTGGAGCAAATTTTCACAGCATATTTAACATATATTAAGTTTACAAGCTAGCATATAGGAAAAAGAAAATCCAAACATACAATTGTACAATAGTGACATTATTACATGTAAGACCCCACCAAGTGCAATAGTCATTGCAATCTTTGGATGAACCATTGATCCAATCATACAATGTATTGTCGGTGTTTTGAAATGATGCCTTGACTTTTAATAGAACTCTTGCAAAAGGACCTGTAAATAAAAACAGAAAAAAACTTGAATCAAATAAAATATCCAAATTTTTAGAAATTACCAAAAAAACCTAAATTTCATGATATGATTGGTCTTTTAGTAAAATGGGATAGAGTTTTTTTTTTATGTTTGTGCATTCTTTATAAAATTAAAGAAAAGAACAAGGTAGGCAATCATTTGTCATTGTATCTAGTGAGAAAAACTAATGTGTTGATGATAGGGCCTCTTTGTTATGGTTGTTCTATATGTTGAATTTCATCTCTATGTTGAATATCATTGTGCTATAGATTATTCTCCATTTGTTGAAAATTGCTCTCCAGGTTTAACAATTGATATTAAAGTAATTGTTGGCTTCAAGGAAACATTGTTGTTGTGAAGCTAAGGAAACTCAATTTATGAAATCTTGGGTCATTGGGGCCTCGTTTTGAGATCTTGATAGAAGATCCTTTTAAACCTAGTTGTTTAGGTTAAGGATATCAAATTGTAGTGTTGCATTATTGCAGAAGTGATTTTTTGCGGTAGCTAGCATCAATGAGAGGTTGGGGATAATAAGAAGAGTTGGGACAACAAGATTAGGTATGCTCTTTGGTCTGATCACACAATGGTTAAGGAATATGCAAGTTAGAGCCCCTTCAAGCTGGTATATGGGTTAGAAAAAAAGCTCCCCATACAATTGCAGTTGCCCATCTTGCATTACCTGAAGGCAAGACCAAAGAAAAAGATGTCATGCAATCTAGAATAAATCAACTCTTTGAACTAGAAGAATCTATATGCCTCGATTTGGATCATATGAGCAAGAATCAAGAAAAGGTTCAGGCATTTGATCCAAGAACTAGGCCTAGAGATTTTGAGCAAAGAAGTATGGTCCTTGTTACCGACCCCCTGTGGGTGACACGCATAGGGGAATTTTTTATTGTAGATGGTCCTCAGCCCACAGCTAGCAACCCCTTGCAACCACCAGGTAACTCAATGTGCCATTATCTCCACCACCTGAGCCAGCCATTATGCTCCCTCACCCATCTGTTATGATCGTATGTTTGAAGGTGGGCCTTCCAACCCCAAAGGTATGGCTTTCATTATGTAGTTGGGTATTTTTGTTTACTTATCATGGACACTTCTGGGCATGGATTAGTGGGGGTTTCCAGTAGAAAGAAATGGCTTGGTTTGTACTCTTGTCCCCTTGTCTGATTTGGTGATTAACCTTGTATCCTAGTCCCATGGGATCTCCTTTAATGGCTACTAGCTTTAGGAGTGGCGGTCATAGGAAATCCCAATTTTCGTTGCATGGTCCCACTTCTCGACAGCACATACATCACTCCCCTCCGCTCATTATAACCCTTTTTCACATATTTCCCATTTCGGTCCACATTTGTCCATTGGGTCCACAAGGAGTTAGCCTCCCCCTTCCCTTGTCTACACTTTGGGTCGGGTCTAGAATGATGCCCCGGAGGTTAATGCAACTAAAAGGAAAATAAAAAGCATAATTTGGCCAATCTCAACAGAAAATGTACCATAAAATGCAAAAGATGTTCGGGACATACAAATTTAGCACGTGGGCAAAAACCAAACATGAGCTCTACCCCCATCATTATGGCCATCACCCCAATTCCTAAGGCCCCTGCATCATTAAGAAACCCATGATTGTCCCAACCCTTGGTGGGCAACGAACTTGCCAATCTTAAGGGGGTATTCACTGCTTTATCATTCACATCATGCTCTCATCCCCTGGAGCCTCGAGCAGTTATAAAAGAAAAATCAATAAAAAGGCAAAATGCATATAAAGAAGAGTGGAAAAACAAAGGTTGGGGTAACTCATGTACCACGTTTGCTCCCTCCTACATCTATACACTCAAGTGTGGGCTTCCCTCATCATAACTACCCTTGTACTATGGCATGTGGCTCGGAGCCTTCCCCTGATACCCCACTCTGTTTCACCATTAATATCACATAACACCTACCACTTGATGGATGTAACATGGACCTGTCGCTCCCTTAAAAGTTGAAACCACTTAATAGGGTCCTTGATTAACCTCCTTCTTGAACTTGGGGACACCTGTACACTCTTAAGCCCATTATGGAAGGACATGCCACTATGAAGTGTCCACTTGGTTCCATGATTTGTAAGCTTCTTTACTCAATTGCATTAACATTTGTTGCACTGGAAGGTGAGGAGACGCATTCGACCTTCAACAGGATTGTTGGTGGATCTTCATCTATCTCATGATTGTTTCTCTCTGAGAAAGCTGCAAAAATATCCTCAGCGAAGGAAGAAAGGCTTGAAGTCATCCTTAGTGGGTTGTTTTTTTCTAGAAGGAGGCTGAGGCAGTTAGGAGTGTTTTGTTTTGGGTTTTCTATTCTGTCAGAGGAGTTGAGATACTTATGAGAGCGAGTCGCAGGAACTAAAGATTTTTCTAGGCAGTATGTATGGGCCTTCTAATCATTTCAGAACCGGATTCTTGAACAACAAATAAGACATAGTCTGGGTGCAGCCTTTGCAATGACTTGCTCCGAGTAAGAAGGACTTCAGTGCTTGTTCTGTCTTTGTTCTAGCCGCAGGATAGGAGCTGCTACAATAGCTGATTGAATCACCTATTTCAAGGGGCATAATTCCTAGAGAGGCTCTTCTCTTGAAGTAGCAGCAACCTGAAGGAACGATGCAATTAATCTAGGGCTTCTTCTTGTGATTGGTACAAGGTTGCCTCTATCCTTAGGTCTTCAAGTGGACGTCAAGGGAGCAGTCGTCTGTGAGAAGGATGCATTGTGATTTAGGGTTGTTGATATGCTCTTGATTCACTAAAGTTATTAGATCCTCTATTGGCAAGTTGTCTTCATTGTACTCTCTCTATTGAACACTTGATTTAAATAATAAGAAAATTTGATCAAGGGTTTTCCCCATCTTAGGGTTTTTCCCTGGCTTGTGCCAATTTTTGTGTTCTCTTGTCTTGGCTTGTCTTCTGCTTATAACTACTCATGTTCTTTCTTCTTTTACTATCAATGGGTAATAATTCATGTGATTGCTATGGAATTAATCTTGGAGCTCATAAGATTCATTAATGTAATTGTCCAATCAAAGAACATATTAAATTTAACATGGTATCAAAACCAATGTTGCACGAAGCGGGAGCGAAGCGGAAGCGCGGAGCGCGGAAGCGTCATTTTCCAAAAATCTAGGAGGC